>JAUELO010022189.1:0-11007 GCA_032357855.1 Amphibolips quercusostensackenii
GGAGGTAGTAGCAAAACTCCAGCGAGGCCCTTGAAGGCTGGAGAAGGGAAGGGTTTCGTGTGAACAGCCGTTGCACACGAGTCAGTTGATCCTTAGCCCTAGGAGAAATCCTATGTCGATGACGGTGTATAAAAAAAAATCCCTGGTTGATCCTGCCAGTAGTCATATGCTTGTCTCAAAGATTAAGCCATGCATGTTTCACTGCACGCCAAATTAAGGTGAAACCGCGAATAGCTCATTAAATCAATTATGGTTCCTCAGATTGTACCCACATTTACTTGGATAACTGTGGTAATTCTAGAGCTAATACATGCTTATTATTATTATTAATATTATTATTATAGGGAAATTAGTTCGTCTCGAGAAATGAAGTCTTTTACGTTCTTGCATTTACTCTAAATTATGTTTAAAAAAAAGTTTTAATTAAAAAAAAAACATATTTCAAACATTGATAAGTGCTAGTCTTAAGACACGTACGTATTTACACCCAGCTGCTCACATCTACACACACTTTCACACACACACACACACACACACACATGAGGACAATTGTTTGGAACATTGCGTGACTCATTTTTTAATTGCTGTACGTTTAATTAAATAATTAAAAATTGTTCTAAAGTTGTAACCATTACATATCATCGTCTATAAGAAAGCAACAATTTGTATAAACGACTATGAGTCCAGTCAAATTACGGCTTTTGCTGAAACAATATATGTCCAAAAATGTTGTTTGCTACAAACATTTCAGTAGGCATTTTGAAAAAATACTTAAATCCTACGCTTTTTCGACCTGTGCTTATATCTTTCAAGCGTAAAGAAAATTTAAAATGACCGATATTTTAAATCTTTCTAATAGTTTAAAAAATAATAATTTAATGATTCATAATATCGTATTTGCGGAAAAGCGTGCGATTCGATGAATTTCCTTTTTTTTTAAAACATTTTTGTACCTAGAAAAGATCAAATTTCCTTCCAGGTGGAAAACGTTTTATTGTATTTTTACATAAATAACTACTCAGTAAACTTTTGCTCCTTTAGCTTTACTTTTGTTTACTTTAAACGATCAATTTTGTTAATAACTTTATGTGCGCCTATACCAACAAGCCCTGTACCTGCGAATTCAAGTCGTGCTTTTTGTACCTACTCAAAGCTTTTAAGAAAATGTAATGCTTTTTTTGCAGAGTGGAGTTTGCAGTTTGAGTGTTTACCTAATGGCGACCCTATAACTAGTTTTTCTCGTTGTGGACATTCTAATTTTTCTGAAAGACATCATTCGTCTGTTAGGTCTCCTTCTTCAGAGCCTCCTCTTCAAAATAGGTCGAGGTCTCCTGATGGAAGGCATGAATCTCCTCTCCCATCTTCTTTACTTGGATTCAAAATTCAATTTATTCGGCTTATCCCCCACAGTAATCCACATCAGCTTTTCGAAATTCGCAATTACATTTTTTCTCCCAATAACGAAATTCAATTGAGAAGATCGCAGAGTGACACAGCGCCTTTACCAACCAAAAAGCAAAATGTTTTAACATCATTAACTGGTGACATATTTGCAATAATGGAGCAGAAGAATACAAAGCTTCGTGGAATATATGCAAAAAATAACATTAGAAGAAGAGTGAAAGTGAACATGTACAGTGGCGCAGTAGTTGAACTGAACCGAACTGAAATTAAGGAAACTCCCTTAGGTAGCACGAACGGGATTTCGAAGAACTTTAGAATAGTATCTCTAAACGGCAGAACTCTGCGTCATTAAATAAACTTGAATAAATGTAAGCCTCGAATCAAATATTGTTCTTGATCTAAAGTAGCATCAAAACGTTACAAGTAAATGGTAACTATATTACTTTGTGTCACTGAAGCAACATTTTCAAATTTAGATAACGACCACATATTCAGTTAGCCATTGCTACATATAAAAAATTTTTGATCAGATGCTGACTAAAGTTCGGTGCTACTTGTCTTCATTATCAATTATTACAAATCAACATCATGTATACATTTAATTTTAATAAGTTTATTGAAAAATTAGTATGTTGAATTTTATCATTAAACGAAAATTCATAACATCTAGTACAGTATTTTAAAATCGGTTGTATTCTTTACATACAGTTCGATTGAATCTCATGGTATGGCGCATTGTAGATGTTTTTCACATAACGCCCAAAAGGTTGCATATTTGAAAAGAAAATATGATTGTTATTGGCCATCATAATTATTTTTCATTCTCTTTAAAATGTGAAATAAAAGGATCATAAGTTGTTGAGTTTCTCGTTTTAATGCCTTATTTGTATTGTATAATATATGAGCATTATTATTTCGATTTAAATTTGTGCTTAGATTTATCAATATCTACTTGCAGACAATTTATTACTTTAGAAAATTGACACGTTCAATTTTGAGACCATCAATCCTTATTATCTATTTAACTGCGATTTTCAGCACCTAATTCTTTTAGTGATCTTGTTTTGAGGCATTTTTTTATCATTTTCTCATAAGTGATACTTTTACACAAAATTTCATTTCCTTCCCTAATATTCTTGATATAATATTCTTATATTTCAAATCGCCTTTTATGGCTTATTAGGCATTACATGCTAAACAATTTTACCTTTAAGTCAAGTATAATCGGAATTATATGTAGAGCCTCTTTCGAGGAGTTCCTCAAGTATTATCCTTCACTCCATGTCGATGCTGCCACAGGTTTACGTCAAATCTAAGAATCTTTTCTACCTTATCAACATTTCGCTCGTCTCTTGTTTTGACGCTACAATATTCATACTTCAAAGCCTTGCCGCAACCTCGTGGGGCTGATGTATTTGGCCAAAAGGTTGACACCGAATCGTTGTTCTGCAGATATTGACGCATGCGGCGCGCTGAAAAAATTAAAGATGTCCGTGTCAATGTCACTATCTCCGAGGATGCTTTACAGACATTAGTTTAGCGTTTGTGTTTCTACAGGATTATGATGTTTCTTGTATGCAATAAAAAGATTTTGCTAATGTTTTCGCAGATCTTTTGTCTTTTCCATATAGTCTCCTAATGTTTTTCCCACACAAATCGTTTCATCTATGAAGAATAGAAGAACTAGCTATAATTGTTTTCTTCCCGGGAACTTTTAAGTACGTTATTAATATAATATCAAAAATTTTAGAAGAATTAAAAAAAATTTGAAAAGGTTTCAAGTGAATTCAAAGACTTCTGCAGAATTCTTCAGATTGCAAAAAACGTGTAAACCCTTCTTTACGAGTAGTTAACCCGTTAAACAAAGGTGACGACTTTGGAAATCGTCGAAAAGAACTCCTTGCCTTCAAAAGAATTCAAAGAATTTAAAACATTTGATTGAATTCTACATTAATCAGGGTTAATACTTTATACCGTCTTTGATTATTTGCAATAATGTACAAAGTATCTAGGCTCACTAAAATAGTTTCTGCTACGCTCACTAAACTTCGGTGAACCTAGCCTACATTTCCATTTATTCCATATACCGAATTTCGGTAAGACACTATATTATTTCAAACATGTTTAAATAAAAAAATTAATTTTTTTCAAAGTTAATTTACTATTTGATGAAACTTGAGCTTATTCGATTTGAGCAGGCAGACACATTCGTAATCACATTTTTTTCGAATTCTCGAAATAAGGTGAAGCTACCGCGGCAGGAGAAATTGCTTTTCAGGGTTGCACTCTCCCTTGCAATTATCTGTTCAACTACATACAATTTCAATGCATTGTAGTACCTTCGTAAGACACCCTGAATATATATATATATTTGACCTTTCCAAATAAGGATCAGATATAAATTTGAATATTTTGTAGAAGGACTGAAATTTTCTTTTTATTCAACTATAAGGAACAAATCTGACTTCCTTATTTTTAGGTTCTCAAGCAAAAAAATTTATCTTACTATCTAGCCGACCCCCCTCATTTTAAAAATGCAAAAGAGTTTCCAATAATTGAACAAAATCCTACTTATTTTTTACCCAAATTTTAAGAGGTTAATTGTTTTTCTCTTTAAAAAATGATTATCATTGCTGAAAAAAGCATAAAAAAGCCTAACTAGAAAAAATAACAAGATCGTATATATTCTAGGTGTTTGGGTGTGCATGACATGCTGTGCATCTATTAGCGGCAACCTCTTGACACAAATGACATTATCTGATCGTTAACACTTGTGTAAAAGATGCCGCGCATTCTCTTGTCAGAGAGCTCTTTGAGAAAGTTGTTATCCTTTACTTCTTTTATCCGAACCCTAAAAAGTAATTGCTCAAGATAAATAATGTTTGATACATTTCACTTAACCCTGATATTGAAGTTACGGCCGAGTATAACCGTGATAAAACACAACTATGGACATTCATCATGTCCCTAAGGTGGGTGGACACAAAAAATGACGAAGACACAATGATAAGCCAGCAAAATCCTCATTTTCCTTGAAGACACTGAGCGACCGAAAAATAAAAGCCCTTTACAACTATCTCGCTAGTGCGTCGGGATGTTTTTAGCACGTTTCAGTCCGCGTTGCGAACCTTTTTGTTCTCCCCGCAGACATTATACTTCTATCAGGTCCCCTCTAACAAAGCCTCTTCTTCGCGTCAGTTTGAGGTCTTCTCCTGACAAGCGTGCTTCTTTCCTCTTTTCTTTCATACATGGATTTTGCAGTTATAGTTTATTGCTAATCCCCCACAGTAATACAATTTAGCTATTTAAAATTTGCAGTTAAACTTTTCCTCGCGATAAACCAATTCAACTGATGAGAGCACGTATACTCCTAGGGCCTACGTCAACAGAAAAGAAAAATGTTTAAGAAATACACACTGGTGACGTAATGTCAATATTAGAGAAAAAATACAATGCCTAGTGGAATATATGCAAAAAACAAAACCAAAAAATGAACGTAAATAAACATTTATACCGGCTCGGTTAACAAATTAAATCTAGATGAGATAAAGGAAACTCCCATAGGTCGCAATAACGTAATCTCAAAGAACTTCAGAATTGTATCTCTAGACAGTATTGTTTTGTGCTACTTATTTAATTTAAAAGCAAAATAAAATTCAAATACAATATTATTTGCGGCCCGAAGTAGAATCAAAATATTACAAGTTACTGGTAACGTTATCAGTTTGCAACATGAAAGAATTTTTTTTTTAATTCAAAAGGCGTGCGTATATTCAGTGAGCTATTTCTAGTTTTATTAAAAATTAGTTTACTGTGTAAATAATAGGTAAAATTCAATTACGCATTTTTTAAACATTCACAACCTATGTAATTTGCGTTATATATTTTACTGTTCAATAATAAATAATTTTAAAAACTGTAACTTCAACTTGTTAGCATTCTTAGTCAAATTAATTCAACGACAAATTCAAACTTAGATAATATTTTTGAAATTCGTCAAAATCAGAAGACTAATTACATTGCATTACATAAATCACTTAAAGAAATAAAAATGTTTCAAGAACCTGATTCTGTGAATGAAGCTAATAGGTGATGAATATGCGTGAATGAATAATCGCATATTTCAATAAGGGCGGATGTCCAACATGTTCAGACGAAAGATGCGAAATTGCCGGCACTCTAGTTTCTCACAGATTTATATGAAACAGAAGACACAAAAGTTTTTTGAACTGTATATTCATAGTCCCTTTGTGAACTGAAAATAGTTTTAAAAATAATTATTTTTGACAAAATGGCGGCTGTAGCAACAAAAATGTGGATTTTAACGCAAAAATTATCATGAATTTTTTCAAACAATAATTAAAACATTTTTTTCATTTCAGAGTGGTTCACAAAGTAGATAGTTATTTTTATCTATATGTATATGCAAGAAGAACTGAATCGGTGAAATGTTTTTTGAGTTATCTTGCCGGAAATGTTGAACAGCGTGAATCTGAGAAGAACGCATTTTAAGAGATTTATATGTTAGAAATTTTTGAAAAAAAAAATTTTTTTTGGTTTCTTACGGGGTTTTTTACTATCGGCTATTCTAGAAGCATACATCAATCCTTCTTTTTCTTTGTAAAGCTGATTTTGGTTTACTTCCTGGCCTACTTGCACTACTTTCGACCGGCTGGCAGGCAGCATCAGCTGGCTAGTGCAAGGCGCGCGTGTCGCCTCTTAGGGGATAAAGAAAGCACCAGCGACTCTGAAACTTTTGCATCATGTTTTCTGGATGCCAAGCTTACATTTAAGCAAACAAAAAAATCGATTTTTTGAAGTCGTTACATGTGTCGCCCCCCTCAATTCTTTATTGAAATTGTTTTGTATATTAACATCATAATTCAATTTTAAATAAACGTTCGTTTTTATCAAATCCTGATAGTGTACGATGTTTTTTGACCTCAGAACATTTACACGTTTTATATACTTGGCGACGGTTTTTTGTTCACGTTTCTTTCAGGAATCTGTGTAAAAACACCTTTTACTTGGGGTTCGTATTTTATATTGTTGTATTCGTTTTCGATGTATGTCAAGTAATAGGCATACGTTAAAAATATTTTTATGCAGAATTACTGTTATATACTAAATATTTTTCACTTCTTGGATACATCTCTATTGTTTTCTGATACACATAAGGAGAGACAAAAAACATAGCAATAATTATTTAAATTATTTTTAAACTGATTTCAAAATAAATTTTACAAATGAACAAGCTCAGAACAGTTTCCAGATACTCAAAATTTGAGTGCCTTGAAGATAAGGGTCTAAACGAATATTTTTAAAAACGAAATGTGTGAACTGTATTATGCTATGTTAGCATGTCGTATCGCCATTTACGAATACATATTAATACGTTAGACCTCATGCCAAATTATTGATTTCCTGATAAATGATGTACAGCTGAAAGGCAATATTTGTTTTAAAGCCTTCGAATAGGCTTAGTTTAAGACAAAAGATGTTGCTGTTGCTAAATCGGATTTTGAAACTGCAGATAACCTTATCTTAGAGAATTTGCGTAATCATACAATTAAACTGTGATAGCGTCACACCTTATGAAATCTCAATCTGGAAACTACTTTATCGCAAAATCATCTTTTATATCAAAATCATCATCGCAAATCATCAATCAATATTCAGGGTAAAATAATAATACTTACAAATGTAGATTTATCAGAGTTTATTTCGTGAAACTCAATCCATAAAAAAAGGCATAGGGGAACATGGAGTAAATTGTCGACGGGGGAAAAACGGGACGATGGTTATGTCTCATCTGTGGTGTGGCACCATCCGCTAAAGACTGTAGGAACATTGTTTTAAATTGTTCCTAACATTCCGCATGTGAATTTGTCATAATGTTGTTGTTATTTTCAAAGTTGTAAGAAGCATGAACCCCTTTCGTGTCCGATTATAATTCTGACTGATTTTCAAATACATTTAAGTAATACAAATGTTTGTTGAATTAAAATCGCTTCAGCACTATTCCGTTGTGTACTTAATAGCCCTTTTTTCCGTTGCGGCATTTTCGATTGCGAGTAATATATTAATTTTTGGAGTTGCATTAGAAAAATTTCTTTGGGGCAGAATGGACAAAGGCAAAACAAGACACCTCTAGGTAAATCTTATTTCTCTCAAAGTCAGCTGAAAACAAAAATCGAAGATAGCGATTGTTCATACTGTCACGATCTTTCGATCGAACAATGGTCTTACGTAAGTTTCGACAGTCAGGACGGACACGAAATTCATGTCTGCGTGTTTTTTATTGCCTGATTTTGGTAATTTTAATAGAAACAATGAAAAATAAAAGTGTGTGCAACCAGTTTTTGTAACTGTTTTTCTATATTTTTTTAGTCATATTTTATTAATTTTGTGCACAATGCATTTAATTTTTTTATAAAACAAAACAGGACAAAATAGTTTTTTTAAAAATTAATTAAACAAGTACAATATGGCATTTTATATGCGAAAAAGTGTTTTTTAGTATATGATTAGTTGTTTAAAGCACCTATAGTGTTAAATGCAGAAAAAAAGTATTTAAGTAGGCAAAAGAAATCTTAAAGCAAATTTCTCCTGCTCTGCCCAATGTTTTCCTACGATGAAAAATCTTAGTCTGGTACAATTAAATCAAGTTTAGACATCAAACTCGCAAAAATCAATTAAAATATAGAAACTACATTTAGATTTTAGTTTTCAAATTACTTTTAAAAATTTTCTTCATAAAAAATAAATTCTGAAATAGATTTAAAAAAATTTTTGTAAATATTTTATGCGAAATAATTACATATTTTATGCTAAAATATACAAACGCTTTTGAACGAAAAAATTTATTTTAAAATCATAAAAAAGTACTAAGGAATATTACCGTGCACCTGCTGCGTAAAAAATTGTAAACATAGAAACACTGAGAATGATTGAAAAAATAACATCATCATATATTTCTCAAATATAGCAGAAAAAGGCAGTGACGCAAAAATCTGGGTAAAGTTTGATACTGATTGTGACAGTCTTGGAACCTGAAGTAATAATAAACAATTAGTTTCATTATCTAAAATGGATTCGTAAATCCATGCAGTTTCTTTATTCAAAAAAAGGTGAATTACATAGACTCTTGACGTAGCGAAGAACGAATGGAACTGACGCAGCTCTCGTGGCCTGCACGGTGAGTCCCATTCTAGGGCGACTTACCCTTCCTAGTCTATCATAAAAAAGTGTCTATTTAAAGAAAACCACATTCTTTTCACGCAGCTAGTGACACATTTAACGCTAGATTGCTCTTACTCCTAGAAGACCTGATTTTTATGCATTAGCTTCACTATGTGATTTTCTACTAATGGTTTTTCGGATGTTATATTAAAATCAATTTTCGATACAGGAGGTGCGGAAGGTACACAAGTGACTATGTGTGGCGCTGACATTAGTAGTTACGTTGTTCGTGATGCAGCATTTTTTTACATACCAATTAGGCATACACCTTTTTATCAATTGTAATATACCGCATTTATATTAAGCAAACAAGAAAATAAAGTTTTGCTGATGTTTTACCAGAATTAACTAAGTTTTTCGGGACTTATTCGTTTTTGCAATAGAAATAGGTGATCTTTCAAGAGATCAAGCTCAATTAAGCAAGTCGAATTGTTATATTTTTTCTGTAGCTAGTATGTTTTGCAAGTTTTAATGTTCTTTATAATTTTATTATCATAGACTCAAAGATAATCAAGCAGTGCCACCCTCACGCTAAACGCTAAAAGTTGGTATAATTTCCATGTTACTGGTAGTACAATTTCAGGCAGTTAGTATGCACAATGTAGTTTAGTATTCAGCAAAGAATTCCATAATTAGTTTCTCCTATCCTCTTGGCAATAGTGTAAGGGCAAAAAATTTCCTTTTCAGCTTAGTGGCTTTACAGTCGTTGTGTAAAAGAACAGAATCGCTGGGTGCAAATATAGAGTTTGAGCGTACAACTTTAGCCTCTTGCTGACGTTTATGATGCTCCTAAATCTTTTTTATAGCAGAGTTCCCTTCTTTCAGATAACAGCTGAAATCAAATTGGCCGATCTGCCGAAGTTCATTTTTAACAGTGTGAGGCCAGTGCTCTCGTGGACAGCTGTATTGAAGAATAAGCATACTAGATATAGATTCTGATTCCATTTATGTTCATTATCCGACATGTATCTTTTTAGTAATTCCTTAATTGTTCCGTTGGTTCTCTCGAGCGCTCTATTTCTTCGTGGATAAAAAGCTGTTGTCCTAATGTGCTTAATTCTATAGGAAATCTCAAACTTTTGGACAAGCTCTGATATGAAATTCGCACCTTGATCTGTAAGTATGTGTTTTGGGGCAGAAAAAAATTTCAATGTAGTGATTCTGTAAATAATTTTGTATAGTTCTGCTCGTTTTCTGCTTCAATAGAATTAGAATTATATATTTAGTGAGGACGTTCTAGATGAATAGAATGTAATTATTCTCGCATTGCTTTGCACTAATTAGTTTATCTATATCCATGTCGATTTCTTCGTTTGGCTCCGTCGGTATTTCTGGAATAACGGCTTCTACTTTGGGTCGTACTTGGGCCAGTTTTTGCTGTTGAGAACTTATACATTACTAAATGAACTTAATGGCATCTTTTTCTATTTCCTTTTAAGAAGTTTCTCAGGTTGCTCACAAGTAAAAAAATTTTGTTCTGTAAATCTTGTTTGCATAAGGAAAGTTAACATATTACGAGTGCGCACCCTTTTAACATTAGTCATTAGAGGGTCTCCCATGCGAAACTTTAATATGTTTCACTCTCTACTAGATACTAAGTCTTTTATCTTAGTGCACAATAACTTTATTAAAGCTTCTTTGTCGTATTCTGGCAGTTGTAGTCGCAACAATAAGAAGATATTTTTCTTGCTGCCTTTAGTTTAGCTTTTTTCGACAGCTACATGTTTGATTTTCAATTTGCTCGGCCTGCAACCCGTTTTGAAAGTAGAGTGCTCCTTGAAAATTTTCTTTTTGACTCTTGGCTTGTTTCTTTATTTTTCGCGATGGGTTGAGTAACTTCATTGGCTAAATTGTTTATCTACCACTGTCTCTATCAGATTTCGGGTTATTTTTTCAAGTATTGACTCTTACGTTTTCGAATAAGTTAGCTGAAGCATCTCCCAGTTGATAGATTGCATGCGTTTGTGAGAGTGCATCAGCTGCAGTGTTGTCCTTGCCTTTTTTTACAGTTTTTTACACTTTTTTACAGATTTCGTCGTGCTCTTCTAGTGATTTTCTAAACACGACAATTCCATCTAGATAGAAAAAGAAAATTTTCTCGATTAGCTCTCTTAGTGATGTACCCATCATTCTTTGGAACGTCGCTTAAGCAAATTTTAAACCAATCGGTAGACAATTGAACTGAGAATAGCCTTTCACGTCAAAAAATCTGTGTACTTTTGAAAAACCCTATTTATTGGAATTTGATAAAAAACGAAAATCAGATCGAAAGCCGACAAGAATTGGTCTTTTCAGGTGTTCGAGAATATCGTCGATCACCGGAAGTGGATACGCGTCTTGATCAGTTTCCTTCTTCAGCTT
>JAUELO010022230.1:0-20428 GCA_032357855.1 Amphibolips quercusostensackenii
AAAAAAAAATTCTAAAATCGGTGCATAATTGCGTTCTAAATGTCATTTTGAACCTCGTTTTCCGATTTCACCCCACTCTGCGAGGACTTGTTTAAAAACATTAGAAGCTCCTGTCAAAAAGAAAAAACGTATATTTTTTGATAATCTTTTTCATTGAAATTATTATAAATCTTTTTACGAATCTGGTGTCATCAATGAAAAAAATTCCTTATGTGTGGAAGCACTATTGCTAGAAAGTACAATGTAACATTAGAGCTTAATCTTGCTCATGCGATAAATAAAAGTTAAATTTTTTTTTAGAAATATAGGAAATTAATTTCAATCTAGTGAATGTTTTTCGGTTTATTCAACTGTGGCTAGATTCAGTATTTAATAATTATGCATGTCTATCTAGCCCTCTATTTTTAAACACCAGCGAACAATCTAAAGTCTAATAAAATCTCTCCAAATAGTTTTAAATGCACTCATCTCACGTAAAGTCACCGCTCATTTTTTAAACGGCTTCGCCGTTGTTTACGCTTGGCTGTTTCTGCTTTCTCCCCTGAGCAACCCTTGTTGGCCAACACTGAAAGCCGTCGGTCCTTAATGTTGACATAAGAGTGATCACACGTTACTTTCGGACCAGTTTAAACTGGATTTTAATCTCGCCCGTTAGTAGACCGTTTACCCTTGAGGCCGGACAAATTAAGAGAGATGAGTGAACTTTCAAAAACTTCATCAAAGTTTTTAATCCATCATCCTCGGTAAGCAATCACTATTTTTCTTGTCATTAATAATTTTATAAACAAATTTTTTTCCTTTTATACATTCAGAACAAGTGAGTGACGACTTTGGTTGTGAAGTTACCGCCAGTGATTAATGGTTAGGCTAGTTTTAAGTATTCACAGAATAAATGGAATTTTGGTTCACAAATGTTTAATTGACAAAAATGTTCTCTAAGATTATAATATTAAAATAACATTTAAATATAATATTATATAATATTATAATATTATATGTATATATATATATATAAATATCATGTTATTACATTAAGAATAATGAATTGTTATCAAGATTTTCAGTAAAAAATTAGATACTAGATAAAAAGAATTTCTGACTTTGGCAAAATAAAGTGTTTCCTTTTAGGAGTAACTGAAAAATGCAT
This sequence comes from Amphibolips quercusostensackenii, assembly GCA_032357855.1. Classification (NCBI taxonomy): domain Eukaryota; kingdom Metazoa; phylum Arthropoda; class Insecta; order Hymenoptera; family Cynipidae; genus Amphibolips; species Amphibolips quercusostensackenii. Next base: position 1,148 of record JAUELO010022230.1, read on the forward strand.
TCATGTATTGAACCTGTTTCAACAATTATCGAATTTTATCAACCGACAGCACAGAGCTAATACTGAAGAACAGGCTGCTGATTCCATCAACTTTTTTTTCTAAAAAAAATCTTAGATAATGCAAGCTTCTCTCACTAATTTTTCTCAACAATTAAGATTTTTCATTTTCATATAAGTGCCCAAAGGGCTACAAGCTAGTTCTTTACACTTCATTACGTTTAAAAAATCTAGATTTTACCTATGAAAGTAGCCAAGCAGTGCATTTGTTTATTAAATTTGTTGAGAACTAATTATAAATTGTTGTGGATGACTAAGCACAATGGGTAAGTAACACTTCCATATACATTGTAGCCTATTCCCAAAAAAACTTGATTCATCATATCATGAATACCAGCTTCTGACAATTTGTTATTTATCAATAAAGTATTTAATATCTTTCACGAATTCAATTAAAAAACTTTTTTTATTTATAAATTAGTCAAAGGACCTAGGGGATAAGCATGTGAAAAGTGCACTTGAACCGAACTTTGTCCGATGTTTACGTTTTAAAAAAAAGTAAATCCTGAAATGTTCATCCTTGTAAACTTGAAGATGACCTTTCAAGGTCACGTTTATAGTTTTCCAGTTTTTTGCTCATATCTCGGATTTTTTTTGATGGTTATGAATCAACTTGATGTATAATTAAAGATCTCTTGAATATAAATGTAATGAGTTTTTAAACAATTTCAACGCGAAAATTTAAATTTTGACAGACAAACAAATATTTTGAGTCATATTTTTTTAAAAACAAAAATGCATACATTCGCAAAAAAGTTTACATGGTTCGCTTACATATCAAGTATTTACCAGGAAGTTTTTGATTTTTTTAAAGTAGTCGAACAGAGTAGAAAAATATGAAAAACGTACTTTGATACGAATATCAGACTTTAAAGAATTTACATGACTATTAGAAAAATTTTACTAGTGACTTCTTTACTACTGCAATGAGAATAGTCTTCTTAAATGTTTCCAAAGCTTCTGACACTAAAAAAATTCTCCTAATTGATATATCTTTTGCAGTTCATAAGGTGACGCAGCTTACCAATTTCTTTAGTAATTTACGATTTATGCTATGATAGTCACCATCTGAAGATCTCCACTCGGTCCTATTATTATCTAAGGTCTTTGGTTTCAAGCGTCATTCACTCTATAGAAACTCTTCATAATGCACTCCTTATAAATTATTTTTCGACAAACTTTTCGGTCCTAGAATACCTTGTTGGCTTTATTTACATCTATCGATTTTCTTATACATGCTCTTGTGTTTTTATGGCTTTTTATATTTCATGTAACAGGGTATTTTCCACCTGTCAGAATAAAAAAATCGATTCCCTCCCATTTAAAAAAGTCCGCTATTATATACAATTTTTAATTAGATTCATTTATCTCAATTTCGATTAACAATTAAATAATGTTAATTAAAATTATTAATTAATCAACTGTAATAGTTATTATCAACATTAATTAATAATTTGGTTTAAAATTATAAAACGCCACACATAAATTTTATATTACCGCGAGTTTTTCAAAATTTTGTAAGACTTTAACAATATGAAATATTCTTTAACACACTTTTTGAAATTTTTGGAAATTGTTAGATATGTTCGAAAGTCTTTTTAATTTTCTCTTGAAGTTTATTTTTGTAAAATAAAATTGATTGTATTAAAAATAATAATTGTTATTATTGAATAATTATTTACAATATTCATATGGATCTTAAGATAATTATTTTTTTAATCAATTTTTCATGCATTTTTTTTCAATTCTGCAAAATAAAAAAAATGACATAAAATCTTTTAGATCCTTCTTTGCCAATTTTAAAAATTTTTTCAAATGATCTCTTCAAATTAATTTTTCCAAACAAAATACATTTTAATTTTTTATAGGAACTTAAAATCATATTTTGAATATTTATAAGAATTTTAAAAATTATTTTAAAGTTTCGAATTTTTTTTTAAAGTTTGCAAATTATTAAAAAGTTTTTAAATTTTGAAAACTTTTGAGAATTTTCTATAGCTTAAAAATCTTATAAATTATTGAAATTTTTGAAAATTTTTAAAAAGTTCAAATGTTTCGAAAATTTTGAACAATTTCGGAAATTTTTTAAGAGTTTCAAATTTTTCTAAAATGTTCAAAAATTATTAAAATTTTTAGAAAATTTTGAATATTTTTTTTCCTTGTCCTAAGTCTTCGGCGAAAAATACTGTGTACTTGAGGAGTGAAGCATCAGAGAAATAGAAGAAATGTAAGACACATAACCTCAAAATACACATACCTTTACTCAACTTATAAAAATTTAGATTTCTTAAATGATTTCGCAAAAAAGAGTCCAGGGACGTTCGTTATCATGTTCTCTATCATTCCCCGAAGTTATAGGACGAACTTTTTATTATTTCAGAAAAAATGACAGGGGAACCGGCATTTGATTGTTGCCTAACCCCTTTCTATTCTGTCTCTAGGACTAGCGTTGTCATTTCCAGCGGCCATGTTGAAATTGGATTTTCCGCGGGCCCACGCACGACGCATTCACAGTTGGCGCGTAAATGCTGCGCTGTCATTAGTCGACTGAGTCAAAGAAGGATAGACACACCTTCCGGGAGGATCGACGTTGCGTGGCGACCTGTCACTCTCACTCTTCGCCTGCTTCAGTTTAGACGCGTTTGATTGTTGTATATATAGATTTGATTTTTAGATGTTAAGATTATTACTATATGTTTTTTTTTATTAAGACTAATTTTGTAATCATCCCAACGATGATCGACGATCATGGATTTCTCAAAGGCTGCAAACGTGCCTAAGTTTAAGGTGCGCAAGTTTTGATTTCGGCAATCACTTTGGCGAAATATCGTACAGTGAAAGTTGTGTGAGTGCTTCTTCTGCGCGTGTAGAATATAATGTTTTTTTTTGTTAAAATAGCGTTTTATTGACAGGCTTACTTATTATGATTGGAGAGATAATAACTGAATTTTCTTATCGCGGTTAAGAGGATGTTTACATTTTTTTGCCATTGTTAAAAGTGGTGATGGGTACTGCCCGCTTGTTTGAGAGGCGTTTCAAGCGAAAAACTCTCTCTTATTAGCAAGATGGAGCACGTAGTCGACAATTTTGATTGTAGCCATCGTTTAATGTTGGAATCGACCACACATGCTGTAATCTAGTGAAATCATGGTGAATCAATTTTTTGCGGATACTGGGCCTCCCGTCATTTTATTTTGTCCGTTTACAAAGTTTTGTTTTGACTAATAAGCACGACTAGCTGTATTATCTTCTTTAAATCGTTTATAGATTTGTTTGATAACGTGAACGGTGCCTGTAGTTGATTGCAATAATATTTTTGTACCTTGCGAATTTTGTTCCCATCGTGTGTCTGTGTGACTGAATAAAGTAAATGTTACAAATTTTTTAATCCTAAAACTTTTGCCTCAGAATTTATTTGTGTTTGAGCGACCCCCAGGAGTTACTTGTTAGTCTTTGAGTTTGCATCACAATATCTTCATAAGCTTTTTTTTGTCATTAGCGAAACAATTGAGAGAAATTTTGGATGGTGGTCTAGTAACTGGCGCCCTTGATGATGTATAAACTAAAAATAATAAACTTAAATCGAGATCAATTATTTTTTTCCTTCAATAGTAAGCAAAAAGTTTTTGATTAACTTTTTGTGATGTAAAGTTTGTTCACCGCTTAAGAAATGTTCAATGAATGATTTGCACTTAATAACTTTTTTTAACGTGAAATTCATGCTGTAAACGTTTTATAAAAAAAATGTTTTCTTAATTAATTATTTACATGGACAAGTGTCTAAGAATGACCCTCTTTGACGATGAAGGTGTAGATCTTGAAATAGTTGGGGTGCGTGGGTTAGCATATGCAGATAATAAGGTTTTTAATGCAGGGTCAGTCAAAGACTTGCAAAGAATGTTTAGAAAACTAAATATAAGTGTGAAGAACATGGGCCTCAATATTAACGCTAATAAAACAAAAATCATAGTTTTGAAGAAAAGGGTGTGAAAACAATATGCAGCCTTGTCCTAAACGATGAGAAAATAGAACAAGTTGATGAGTACATATATCTTGGTAGCCTATCCACTAATGACAAAAAGATTGATGAAGATTAAGATATAGGTGGATAAACGAGGATAGGAATATTATCGGTAGGTAAAACGCTAATGGACAAAGCTAGTAATGAGAGAATCCTTAAAGAATGTGGTGTAAAGAAAGCACTGAATGACAAATGTAAAAGAAATTTGTTAACATAATACGGGCATTTAAAAAAAATAAAAGATGAACAACTGACGAAGCAAGAGTATCAAGGTAAAGTAATTGACAGCGTACCCAGACGGAAACTAAGAAAAGAACAGCTGGATGTGTGAACGAGACTAATAAGAAAGAATCTTATTCAAAGTAATATAAAAAGCTATAGAAACACAAAAGCATGTATGAGGAAGTGAATGGACGTGAAGAAAGGCAAAGAGGTATGCTAGGACAAAAAAGTTTGGCGACAAATAGTTTATAATAAATGCAAGATAAAGACTGTCAGTGGAGTGAATGATGCCTAAAATTTAAGAACTTGCATACTAATGGACCATGTGAAGAGCTTTACATGAAGACAGTCATGCTATAAAGCGCTTATTACTTAAGAAATTGGTAAGCTACCGTAGCCTTGTTAACTGTAAAAGATAAAGCAATCTGTAAAATTTTAGTAGTGTCAGAAGTTTTGGGAACTTTCCAGACGACTATGTTTATTACAATGGGTGAAAAAGTCACTTGTATAATTTTTCTAATGATCATGTAAGGTCTTTGAAGTCCGATATTCGTATGAAAGTACGTTTATCACTCTTTGAGCTTGCTTGACATTTTAAAAAATTAAAAAAAATTACGATAAATGCTTAATATGTAAGCAAACTATGATTTTTTTTGTCATTGTATCTGTTTTTCTTTTCGAGCAAATTCAACTTGAACTATTTAAATATCTTTTCAAATTTGTATTTTGACGCAAAAAATTGCCAACAAATTTATTATATGTATTTTTACGAGATCTTTAATTTGAAATCAGTTCAATTAAGATCCGTTAAAAATAATCCCAGATATACGCCAAAAACTGAAAAACCATGAACGTGACCTCAAAAGGTCATATTCAAGGTTAAAATGCTGAATGTTGCAGAAAAGAGTTTTCTTTTTGCAACCTACATACAGGAGAATGTTTTCGGTTGGATAAAGCTCAAGGTCACTTTTCACATACTTATCCGGCTAGGCCCTTTAGTGCAAATCGATTAACGAATTTTGATCAATCCTAATAAATACATTTCCACTCACTGATTTATTTACCAAAATTCAATATGTTTTAACAAATTCTAAGCTTTAAGATAACTTTTCTGGATGGTAACTTCATTAATTCTAGGTATTTTGAATTAAATCCAAGTAGTTTTTGAAAAACGAAATTATACTTGAAAAAAATTTTGTTTTTTAAATATTTGTTATTATATAAAAATAATAAATTACATTTTTTTCACCGCGACAGATTTTCGCAAAATTTTATTAGCTTAAATTTTAAAAAGATTGTGCTAGCAAGAGCAATGTAAATGTGACAACAAAACAGTTGAATAAAAAGGGACTGCGTTTTTTCCTAGTGCATATTACTGCAAAAAAAAAAAATAGTGATACGCTCCCTGCAGATAGATTTAAATTGTACCGAGGCTTCGAATTGTTTCGATTATTATACAGAAATGCTTAAAATGATATATACATATATAAAAAATGTTAAAAACAATTTAATTGTTTTGTACCAGAAAAAATTTCTTTTTGGCAGCTGAAAAAAGAACAAAAAAATTAAAATTGGTCAATATTTAAATAAATATAAAATTAATCTTATGTTAGAAAAGTTTTAGTTTGTTATAATATCAACTGTCTAGAGTATAATTATTTTTTATTTTTGTATGGAGGGTATATTTACAATTTTTTATTTTCAATATCTACAGTTTTTGTTGTTAAAGAAAAACAAAAACTTCTATTCCGCATAGCCTTTTTTTAAATTAGTGCAAAAATCACGTGTTTTTCATTGAGTTTAATGCACCCTTTTTTAATAAAAGTTGAATATGTCTAATCCTGTAATACTTTCAAACTTGAACTAAAGAATTTTTTTAAGAAATCGAAATGTTGACTTCTTTGAGATTCTGTAACGCTGGAATTAACAAAAAAGACTGTTTTCGGTCAAAGCAAAAATAATAGCATGTTTTATTAATTTAATTTAAAGAAATTTATGGTTCTACATATTCAACTTTTACCAAAAAAGTGTGCGTTTAAATCTATCCAAGCAAATAAAATGTTGTTCTTACATTTTAAATAAAACTTTCTTATAGAACATGATGTTTTTCTAATTCTTATTTTAATTACTGTGCTCCAGCCGGAAGCATACGAAAAACCAAGGCCAGATTGATTAAAAAAAAATTAAAACACAGTAAGCATGTATTGATGAAGAGGTCTAACTGTCTTACTTGTAAGTTATTTTGGTTGATTTTAAATTATAAAATAACTGTTACTGCTGAATTTCGCACAAACTTAATGTTGCTTTAATAACTGAGTAAAATAAAAACATAAGGCATACCACGTTCGTGGACCCCAAACTCATTTAAGCGCACCTAAGTTTATGATAATGTCGCAAATCTATTAAATAAATGATAAAAACCAATACAGTCCTATGAAATTTTTTGTATAGAAATATTTTTTACAGTATATTTGTGAGAAAAATCGTATTAGATAGTATAAAAAAATTCTTTTTCTAGAGGAAATTTTGAAGTATAAAATAAAGACGTATACATAAGATCAGTGTAGGTATTTTTCGGAATCGATTTTTTTTATTTACTACTTTTGCTTACTGGATGGGCCAGTGCGGTGTGTCCGGTAGCGTTGCCGCTTACCGCAGCCTGCGGGTGGCGGCGTTAGTGGTGCTCGTACCGAAAGGCTTTTATTGAGAGCCTTGTGGAACGCGTTCAGCTTGTGCATGGACAATCTTCCCTACTGCCGACTAGTCGGGACAGATTGCTGGATCCTTGTTGCTCCTTAGCTAGAGCAGAGGTATCTCCACGCTAGGAGTCCGTCCATTGACGGCTGTGTGTTGGGCCTGCTTTTGCAGAGCTTTTCTTTAGAGACTGAGCCGAGGGAGAGAAGAAGTTCTCGTTTGTATAGAAAAGAAGTAGGTCGTCGGAATCAGCAAGAGATGGCGTGGTAAGAGAGGGAGAGGAGCAGAAGTAGGCGAAAAGCTGGGGATTGTTTCATGAAATTGCTTGCCAGGTGTGGGTGGCAAGGGGCCCTTCGGAGTGAGCGGTACTAAGAAGTCGAAGGGTTTGCATTTCTGTGAAGCAGAGGTCAGAGGCTGGCACCGGGACCCCGAAAGGCCGAAGTTAGCCCCTTTCGAGGAGTTGGCGGGGCAGCGCCACAAAGACGTTTTAAGTCTGCGTAACGCTTAAAAAAGTCCAAGCGGCCTGACGACAGAAAAGATAAGAAAAGAGAGAGAGGACTTGAACAAAGTGCAACTGGGATTGAGGAGAAAGGGTGAAGCTAAATCCGACGGCTAGGATGCAAGGGATCTGGGGTGCTGGAAGAGGAGCTGGTTGAGTCGGGTGAGCATTGCTGGAGGAGGCAGAGGTGACTGGTTCTGGATTTGTCGAAAGGGCTGCCGTGGAAGCGAAGGGGCGGAAAGCAGCGCGTTTGCGTCGAAGCCAGGTGGCCTTGTTAGGTCGGGTACAGGATTTTCGACGCCCCGTCATACGGTTGAGAGGTAGTAGTTTAGAAAGAAAAAAAGAAACAGACGGAAAGAGAGAGAGAGATAAAATTTGACAGTTGTGCCACGAAGGCAAACCGCGCCGTAGGGAAAGAGACAGAGAAGGAGAGTTCGTCAGTGAGGCTACGAAGGCAAACTACACCGGGGAGAGAGTAAAAAAAGAGAGAGCGAGAGTTCGGCAGTGAGGCCGTAAGATCAAACCACGCTAGAGAGAAGAAAAGGAGGGCTAGTTTGAAGCCACAAGGGCATACCACTTAAAGAAAAAGAAGAGAGAGGCAGGGTTTGATTTGGTCTTCTTCTAGCAGTTGTCTTGCTAAAAATTTTTAGAGAAGCCCCAGAGGACACAGTGCCAAGGTAGGCGCCCGTAGTCCTTGCTACTAGCTCGCAGCGGTACAAGAGACTAAGGGCCGCATTCTACGCAAGCACCGGTATTTATGTGCAAGAGGTGCAAGAGGCGCGAGAGCTGAAGCGAAGAAGGGAGCAGCTGCTGGCCCGCTGATTGGCTGCGACTTTGACACTGAAGTCGGAACAAAGCGGTGAGCACACGGTACTCCGTGCTGCCTTTTTACATACCTACACGTCTTAAAAATTAAAAATATTGCTATACATGCGCAAACTTTTTTACTATTTACATCGTGAGAAGAAAACTCATTAAGCATTTACACAATAAAACCTTTTATTTAATTGTTTCCGGGAAGGTCGTTCTTTGTTTTGTAAAATAGAAATAATAGTTTTTTTCCTCTTAATTTTTATAATTTTATTAAAATAAGGCAAACACCGTACAATTGTATGGCTGAGATCCCTGGGTGTTTTGACGCGGTACTGAGAGAGAGACAGAGAGGGAGAAGATTGAAAGGACGCCTTATAAAAGTAGCACGTGATTGTCAGGCTCTTGCATCATCCTCCCCATGCGTCGCCGCTTTATCGGAAAATTTTCGACGGTGTGGCTTGCGCCAGGCGGTCGCGTTTGTTCAGAACCCAGTACAATGGGCTCGCTTGCTATTGGCCCATTTTCTAGGGACTTTTATTACGGCTTCACCTAGGAAATTCATGTCTGGCTAAGTGAATGGGAGGAAGCAAGCTCGTTTTGTAAACACTATTAGTAAGCAATTAGGCCGGAAGTATTTTCCACTCGAGTTTGCTTTGAAAACACGGCTTAGGAATTCACGCGGCTTAATCGCTTATGGAAAGGTGGTCAATATAGGCTACCAGCCTTTAAAAAAATCTTTAGCAATCTGTATTTTTGTTTGAGTCCTGGGTAAAAAACACCACATAGAATTCCACACTCAGAAAAAATATTATTTGAATTAATGAAATTTCTTTGGTTTAGAATTAACAGATAATTTTCTAAAGTATTTTCAATTTCAAAGAAAACGTTTATATTATGAAGGATAATTTTCTTTATATGCAAATTATTTTTTGTTTCACAAAAAAAATTATTTTACAGCAAGGGTTTCTGCAATTAAAACATTTTTCTCAGTGCGTACATTACTTTACACACAATTTTAATCAACGATTTCCACTGGTGATACCATTTTATAGTAGACCAGAAGACGCCAATTCTTACAAAAATGTTAAATTTTCAGACTTTGAAATTTATATGAAAAGCTTGGCAATTACAGTCCATATAAGTTAAAATATCTAGTACGTATATTTTTTATTAATTATTGAAATCTTGCTTGTTTTGAAGTTATATAAAAATATTAATACTCAGAGCCTTGTTTATAAAATAAATTGCATCGACTGAAGTGAATAAATTTATGAGATATACTAAAATCTTCGCATACCGATTACAGACCGCAATTTGCATGAATCTGCATTATTAAATACTCTAAACCAAGTTTTAATTTAATTGAATTTTTTTTGTTCTGTATGCAGGTATACTAAAGAAAAGCTAACGTAAGTAACATTGGCGAATTCATTCTACTTTCTTATAAGTAGCAATGGACATTTCCACCCAGTCAGCAATGTCACTAACGTGAAATTTCCTTAGAATGACCAGTTCAGCTAAAACAGGTTTGCTCTCATAAAAGTGAAATATATTTCAATTTAAGTAAAATATTTTGCAGATTAAAGCAAAGCTGTATGTCTTTGAGTAATGCAGAAAATGTTTGTTAGAATATATAAATTGTTGCGTGAATGCCACTGAGAAACTAGGTCAGAAAAATCGATACAAGAAAAAGTCAATTTTCTCTACGTGTCAGAGCAAAGTTGTATATACAGGGTGCTTTTTACCTGAATAGATCGAAATATCTCAAGAAATATGCTTTCAACAAAAAAAATAAATGTTATAAAAACTTTTTATTTTCGAGGCAGAACAGCGACTCCGCAAGAATTTACCTCACACCTCATCCTCTCTTGGTGGAAGGGGGTGTAACTTACAAATTTCAAATAAAAGGTTATATTTTTTATGTCAAATCCAGATTTTTTATCAAAAAAAGATGTCAGTTTTGTAAGAAATTTCAGTTAAAATTTTTAAATTTTTGCACTATTTCAAACTGCCAAGTTTTCACTCTTTTATTCCTTGTGGTAGAGGTGCTAATACAATTTTCTAAGCCATTGTCCGAATGTGTGTGTTTATTTGTCAATGTGTGGATGTGCGGTGTGTGGTTTTTTTTTAGTAGAACTTTTTTCATTAACAAAATTAAATATTGATGCAAGAATATTGCAGATTCTTAGGTTCGAGACGAATCGACCAGCCTATTACATAGACACATTTTTTTTATTGATGTGAAAAAATCATCATCATTCATACTACTTTATAAATCAATTTTTATATTGAAATTTTACTTTTTCTTATAACACTGGTCAATAAAATGAGACCTATGCGCTTATGGAATGAGAAATGTCATTTGCAGAGTGCTTTGTTGTACTGAATCCAAATCTGTCCTCTATTTCTCTGCGGCATGTCAGGTTTTCGAGATTCTTTTGATCTATATTTTTTTTTTAATTACAAATCAGGAAATAGAATGTTATAAAAAATTTCTTTTCCTACTGTGTTCCACATGTCATTCTCTTCGTTTTTCAATGCCGAAGAAATTTAAAAATAATTATGGTTCAGGTTATCACCGTTCGAAAGATACATGGCAGAGACGTTGTCTCTTTCTACGAAGTTGCCAATTTGACGGCTTACAAGTACTTAAGGCAAATCACTGTACTGCGTCTTTAAAATATCTATTCTTGATGTTGTTAGCTCTTGTAGAAATATTGACGATAAATTGCTGCTTGTGATCAGAAATTTTTCCTTCTGCATGTTCAAAGATGCTGAGCATTTAGTTCATCAGTCATGAAATTTCAACAGCAGTCTGCTTAATCGTTAACACTCCACTTACCTTTGTACCTCTTCTAGATTGTAGCGATATCTTGATAAAATGTTTTACCATGTTCATTACTAACTGCTTCCATATTTTCTGGGAAGAAGTCCAAGTGAGAGTGCATCATGTGAATTCTCAGTGACATTTTCACCTTCATTTTCTAAATGATTTCCAACATTGTTTTGATCAAGTATTTGTAGTTCCTGGATTTTCTGTTTCCTAAGAAATTATCTACACCAGCTTCCACTGACAACCATGTATGTCGCTCATGTGCAGTCAAAATCTTTTCCGAATCGCCATCTAGCATCAGTTGTCTGATTTGTCGTCCATCACAAAACGCTCTCCGTAATCTTTGAGTTACTGGGCTTGGGAAATTTCTTTCTAAAAAAATAATTTCTGCTTCTTCCATTTCTATTGATCTTTTAGAGATTAATTAGTGGTTTTTGAAAAACTTTAATCCTTTCAGGTTCTAACGTCTGTCGCGCTGGCCAAACTTTAACATTGTAATAACTGTCTCGTGCTCTGCTATCCCAGGTGCATAGAAAGCAACAGTGTTTTGTGGAACCAGATTGCAATCCAACAAGAATTCCTATTACTTTGAAATCACCACGAATAAACCATTAATGTAGCTCGTAATATATTTCGTCAAATGAAAGCTTAATGAAATCATAGCACTCTCTCATATTGGTGGCATGAGCAACGAGTATCGATAGATATTTATTTGCGTTGTGCAAGAGAACACTTTTTAAGCTGGTTTTGTTCAAATCAATAAATAAACGCGATTCTATGGTTGATATTCATGACCAATGGCCTTCTTAAGTCCATCTACATCGTTGCAATATATGAGAATATCTCGGCTAAAAAAAAGGAGATTTAAATCTTTCTCTTCATTTCGATAATAGGAGATTTCTATATCTTTTTTAAGCAAATTTTTTGCCTTAAGTCTATAACCAAATATTTCAGCCTCATTTTCAGATAAATTAAGATCTCTTATCAAATCATTTAATTCTTTTTAATCGGATAATGGTGGCAAGTTTCTGGTCAACTCATGTTTCATAGTTCGGTTTTTATCAGAATAATTGATTTCTTCTGCTTTGCGTTCTGGACAATTGATCGGGAGATTATTTTCACGGTCAGACGCAGCTTTTGTCACGAGAGAAACATTAGAGTAAATTATGCAGTCCTTGCATCTCAATGAGTAGCCATTAACATTTTTCAAACAAAAAATAACAATTATCGATATGGTTCAGGGCTTCGCTCCAAGAAGTAGGGAAAGAAAGAGTGAAGATATGAACAAAATTTTCTCGATATACTGACCTCAATGAAATAGCACAAGTCAAGCAGCAGCTGTTTGGTATCCAATATTTTTCTTTATTTCCGGCCTTAATATAAACAAAAAATCTCGTAACTTTCTCGCATTGCAGGAGAAATTTTTTGTCTCTGTTTTTGTGCGACAAAAACATCGCAAACGTAGCAGAAGCTATCGAAATGATTTTTGCAACTACACTCCATTTTTCAATTGTTGCAGAGTAAGTGTCAAACGATAGCTCACAATCAACGCTAATGAATAGGGTTTCAACAGGAATGAGTTTTAGTCCTGGAGTATAGGTAGCATACATGTGACTCCGCAGAGGTCTAGCATGAAATCAAAGCAGCATGGAGCACGAGACGCAGGAGTGCTCAGAGCTGCTGCATGTAGCATAGTAGAGGGAATTTGGGCATGCGCTTCAGTCAAGGGGAGTAGCGCATGCGCTATGTGCACTTTCCCCCAAACGATCTTTTATATCGCGTGTACAGCGCCTGTGTGACGCCTGCGTGAATAAAACCTGCTCGAGAGTCCAAACAATTCAATACTGTTAACACTAAGAAAACGATGAACTTCGTGAATAATGTGAAATTTTCAGATATTGAAGATTGTTGTATAATTAAGTACTAGATACAGCACAATAATTCGCTTTAAGTACGTGTAAGCAGTCAAATTGGCAACCCCGTAGAAAGAGGCAACTTCTCTGCCAGGTATCTTTCAAACGGTGATAGTATAAGATATCACAGAAACAAGGCCGCCGTTAGATTTGGCATTAAAAATGCATCAAAATTATATATTGATTTTTACTGGAAAAATTTTCCACGACATACTATTTCCTAATTTGTAATTTTTCAAAAAAAACTTTGATCCTGAAAATCTCAAAAACCTGAATTGCTGCAGACAAATGGAGGCCAGCTTTGGATTTAGCACAAAAAACTACCTTAAAAATGACATATCTTATTCTATAAGCACATAGGCCACATTTGGTTGAGCAGTGTAACATAGAGTAGATGCAAAAATAACAAAGATGTGTTCATTCAAGACTAATCAATTGATCTATAATATTGATACATTTTATGACAGAGTGAGGAAGTTATGATCATTTATATTATATTTTAAATTTATTTTTATAGTGAAAATTTATTAATTTCTTCAAATTAAAGTTGATGCGAGAATATAAACGATGTGTTGATTCGAGACGATTCGATTGACTTATAATATTGGTACATTTAATTCAGAAGTAAGGAAGCTATGATAATTGCATGGTATTTGACATAAATATTGATAATAAATTTTCAAAAAAAAAATTTTTTGACAATTTTCGGGAAAAAATAATAAATCTGAGAAAGTAATAGGTTGCGACAGAATTTCCTAATTCGCTTTCTAAGCTCGAAAAATGACCACTTTAAATACAATATTTGATCTGTCTGATTCTTTATTGTATTTTAAAAATTATTTGCAATATTTCATAATGTTGCATTTTTTAAAAATTTTTAGTTATATATTGTTAAAAATAGAGAATTGAGTTTGTCTACTATTCCAAACATCACTAATGCTTCTTCTATGAGAAAGCAAATATATTTGCTAACGTGAAGCAAAGTCCTCGTGCAATAAGCATCGTATAAATATAAATACAAATAAAGTATAAACACTCCAGATTGAATTTGCAGCTAGTTTCAATAGAGAATCTGAATCTTAATATAAAAAAGGTTTCTATTCGAAATATTAACGTTACCCTATCTTGCTTTTCACCACGAAAATAAAAAGTTTTCATTACGTACATTTTTTCGATGGATGCGTAATTTTTGAGATATTTTGATGTTTTAAGATTAAAAAAACTACCCTGTATAATATGTTAATTTGTTAAGTGCAATTTTTTACGATAAATGAGAAAAAACCTTCAGCCTGCTAGGATAGTGATTGGTCATATTCAAAAATCATATTCACACAAAAATTGGTTGCCTATTGATGATCAACATCTAGCAATGGTGCATCAATTCAATCCATTTACAAGATTGTACAGCAAAAAGAAACGTTCAGCAAAAACTCATTTTTTTTATGACAAGTTAAGGGATTTAAACGGATATGAATTAAAAACGGGTTCTTTCGATGAGCCTCCTCTAATAACTGTGAAAAGAATTCGTTCAGGATACCCTGTGAAAGTGACTGGAGCAGGAGCACTCGTGGTAAAAGCGTTGTCTAAAGCGATAAATTGCTCATTAGGGGAAGTTCAATCCAAAACTGAAGGATGGGGTCATTTAAGTACTGAACTGATGAAAAGCAGTTCTCTGTCATACCGACTCGCTCATAACAAAATACAGTTTTTTACTCATTTCGGTGGGTATCTTGCACAATAAGAAAAAACGATAGACTACAGCATGGCTTCTGGAGAATTTTGTTACTATCCTGTTGTGCCAATTTTAAAGTCGAAAACGTTATTTGTACAATTGTCAAGCAAGTTCTTGCACATGGCAGTATCGGTATTAGTAATGATGTTGATTCCCTTCATCGTAGGATACATTCTAAAATCAGATAGCAGTGTTTGGTTCCCTGTGTACATATTAGAAGCAGCGCTTGGATTCTCAATACCACATATGCCTCAGAAGTTGGCCGAACAAATTAGCTTCGTTTTCCACCTTTTTGCTTTTTTAATTCACTAATCTGTTATTTTCTCAGTTCTTACTGACATCAAGTTGACCACAGAAAACGAAATGGAAATCAATACTTTAGAAAATTTAAATAATTCTGGTCTTCCATTCGTGATGGACGTAGTAACCTCAACCATTTTGCGAATCAGCGAAAACGACGAAATTGTTGAAGCCTTGCTAAAAAAAACTATTACAGCCTCTTCAGATACAAGCTGCCTCAAGTTATTGATAAAGCATAAAAATATCTCGTGCATCATGCCAGAAAGAGTAGCAAAATTTTATGTCCAAGAATACGATAAACTTCATGCTTCTATGAAAATTGGAAAAGCGTGTCTCCGAAAAACTCTAATGGCTATGTTTTTGGAATTAGGATCCCCTTATATTTGGCGAGTTAATTAAATTTTGTCACAGTTAATCCAGTCTGGAATTTTCGGCAAGTGAAGGCAGGATCATTTAATCAATCCCGAATCAAATCCGATCACTAAAATTATTTAGAGCTTAAGCCAAACAACAGATATCAGAATACCTCTTCTTCTAACTCTTATTGTAGGATTTTTTGTTTCAGCTATTGTTTTTGGTAGTGAAGTAATAATATGTAATCTATTTGAATATTTTAAAAAAGATAACGATGTGAATAAGTAGATCAGAGAGTCAATTAGGTAACTTTCTCACTTTACATTCCTTTTCATTTCTCTGCGAGATTCACCTTCCTTTATTTGCTTTTTTCTACACAAATACAAAGATGGTATGTGTGAAGTATAAGAATAATCTAAATCAGTCTCTTTATTGTAGAAAGTGTCTACGATTAATGAAAACATTTTCACATTTATAAAGCTTTGAAAAATAAAATATTAGCTTAAGAAATTTTTTATCGTGAAATTCACTTGTTGGTGTGATTTGAAGTTTTTATCGTATATTTTAGTAACAAGATGCGAAGTCATGACTTGTTCAAATGTAATCGACATCATGTAGTTATGAATAGCTATATTGCTGACTAAATTCATTACAAGTGAGACATGTTATTTTTTCCGATTTGAGAAAAAAATGTTTACCTAGATGTTACGTGCATTTAAAAAATAAAGCGTATTAAAAAAAAATTCTTTTAGAGTCCGATAGTTTTTTACCTAAAGCCAATGCTCGAATTCTCTTGAATGATTCCGATAGGTTTTGGCGTTCTTTTTCAAAGTTATTTTGAAAAATTTTTTAAAATTTTAATATCATCAAATTGTAAAGTCTTTTTCAAAAACATAAAAACTTAATTTTTGAAAAAACCCTAGACTTATACTTCTTTCTAATATTTTGAATTGAATTTATCATTTATCGTCTTATGAATCTGACAAAATCGATAGAAAATATTACTCATGTGTGGAATCAGTATTAGTAGTTAGTATTATGTAATGGTAAAGCGTTATCTTGCTTGTGAGATAAATACACATTGATTTATTTCCATTAATATGTAAAGTTATTTAAGCACATTAGTCAGAAATTCTTATAATTGAATTATTACAATATATCAGAAAATAACTACTAATATTTCAAATGTCCACAAACCCTGTGAAAACTATGCAAATAAATATTTGTTCATTTTGATATATTTATATATATAAATATAAATATATATATATATATATATATTATGATATCCTATGAATTTTTATGTAACTTCAACTAATCCCTTAAATTAATCAAAATACTTTTAAAATCTTCAGAAAAATTTTTTACTTATCATGATCAATAGAAAAAAACTAGAATTTCGTGAAATTCCTGATACATTTTTAAATCAATTTGAATCGCCTCATAATCTTTTCACCTGATATAAATTGCTGGAAACCCTGAGGATACCCTAATAACTAAAATCTTTCACAATATTTGTCAATCGATAGCAATCCTCTGAAATTTCTCAAAATGTTTAGAAATGACTAAAGGTCTCGTGTAAAACCTTTTGAAATCTTTATAATTAACCTTTGGAAGTTTTTTAATTTCACAAGAATATATTTTAATTAACAAAGACACTTTTAAAAAGCATTGAAGTCTTTCAAAATCACTCAAAGTCTTCTGGAGTTAGTTGAAATTCATTAAAAAAATTAGCTAAAATTTTTTTAAATTCTTTAAAGGTTATAACATTTTTTTAAATTCTCAAAAATCCGTAAATATATCCTTGAATTTCAAAACCTATTGAAACCGCTTGAAATCTTATTATATCTGTCAAAATTACTTGGAGTCTCTTCAGATCGATTGAGATTTAAAGAGATCGAGTAAAAGTCTTAGAAGATATTTGCAATTCTTTACAGTTTTTAGCAATTTTTTTAAATCGTCTGAAATATTTTCAAATCCCATGAAATCCCATAAAATTCTCTTGAGATCTTTTATAATCACTTCAAATTATTAGAAATACCTTAAAATATTTTGAAATACTTCAGGAACTTTAAAATTAAAAGAAAATTTTCCGGACCTAAAGATATGTTCTAAGATTTTGTGAAGTATTTAGAAATCTTAATAAGCTTAATATCTGGTATTAAAGCGGAAAAAATTTACTTCCTTCCTTGCTTCTGCCGTTACAGATATAAAATATCAACAATTTTTTTAAATTCTTGGACAGGTAAACTCGTGTCATACATCAAGCTTTTACAAATATCTAAATACATTTTCAAACAAACGAAATATTAAAAATTTCAGAATTAAAAATTTGAAAACGATTCAAGGTGAGATTGTTGAGCTGCGATTGTTTTTATATCTATTTTAATATATCTGTTCATTTCTAAAAACATTCCTTATATTCAGTAACCCATGGATTTATATGGAAATTTTCCTTTTATATTAATAAATAATTTGTTGTCATGATTATTAAACTCGAAGAAGAAATTATTCAAGAGAAAAGGCACATAGTTGTAAGATATTTAAATGTAGGTTGTGATAGCAAGCACCCTAATAGTATAAGATTAAAAGAAATCCTTCCTGCATAATAGTCTAAAAAGCCAATTTCTTTCATTTTTACCAACTAATATTGAAAATCAACACTGCGACACAAAAAATTTTATTTTTAAATGCACATTTATTCGTAAAAATCTTTAGTTTCAGGCAATCCAAAAGGGAATTGGAATAAAAGAAAAACTTTCTTTATAGAAACTAAAAAGCGAAATTTCAGAATTTTTCTCATTTTCCCACCTTCGATGCAAAAATACAATGCTATTATATAAAAATTTATGTTATGATGCCCATCTACACCTAAAAATGTTTAATTTGAACGATCCCTAAGAAATATCAAAATAAAACTAAAGTTTTCAGCAGAGAGGTTTTACTGGCCGAAATGTCCTAATTTTTATTAACCACTGAAAACAAGAAAATAATACCGTTACATAGTAAATTCCATCATTTAATTTGCATTCACATGTCACATACTTTAATTTAAATAATTTACAGCGATATTCATTCCAAAATAAAAGATGCCAGCATAGTATTATAAAAAATGGTATATTGAGAAACGGGCTGGAATGCGCAAACGTCCATCGAAAATTCCAAAACAAAGAAAAGTTACCCGATCACAACCAACAAAATAAATACATCAAAACATATATACAAAAATCTATCCCTCCATCAACACAATATTATCAATCCACCCCTTTTTCAATTTATTCTTCCCTCCATGTGCATTAGGCCTGATGGAGAAAGCACAAGAAAAAAAATTCACCATTTACCTTACCCGTGCAGAAATTGCCAAGTTTCTTCCTGGTTCCAGAATTAGGCCAGGCTGGGGACTCCTAGCCTGGGCCTAGCTTGAATTTATCAATGGCCCGAACTTGGGCCCGGCTGGGTTTAAAGTTCCTAAAATTGATGGCAGGTGGCGCAGTATCGTTCTCTTTCTTACTTATTACTTGCAAGTTTCAAGTGTCAAAGCTTAAAAAGTGGCAAGCATTAAAATTTATAAAAATGCCTAAAATAAAAAGCACTCTAAGAGTCCGGAGACATCGAGCAATCGGCAGTATCCCATACTTACGCGGTGAAAGAGCAAGTAAGTACTTATATTAATTATAAATAATATTTTCACATTAGGATTGCCCGTTACTTCTAACCTCAAACTGGGAAAATGTGACGGACCTAAATTAAAAAAATACTGTATATAGATGATGATGATGCAGATGATGAGGAAGAATCAGAATCCAGCGAAATAGTCAATGAAATACCACAATCTGGAAATTC
>JAUELO010022231.1:0-11006 GCA_032357855.1 Amphibolips quercusostensackenii
ATGTATGATATATAATAAAAATTAGCACTCTAACGGGTGGTCATCACGACACTGATTGACTAATCATTAAAAGTCACAATCACAGTCTCAAATATTAAGGACAAATTTTAAAATTCACTATATATTCAATGAAACAAAAATAAAAAATAAATATATTAGAAAGATAAAAAGTACGTGGTGTGGTATTGAAAGTCACTAAGTCCACTAAACTCTTTTTTTTATACATAGCTTGTTGAAGTTTGCTTTGGCAAGTGACAAACGAACAGTTTTCAAACGAACCTATCAGACTAACCCAATCATTATAAAATGCATGCTACAAGAAATTTCACAGATCTACGGAAAAAAATATAAGATATTTTTCAAAAAAGAATTATTATTAGCTATTCATAAATGAATAAAAACAAGATATAAAATAAAAAAATCTGACAATAAATAATAAAAGTTAATAATTAGATAAAATACATCATAAAATTAAAAATGTATATATTATTGAACAAGTACTCATTTGTACATTTTTGCAAAAATATTTTTTTATAACATGGCATCTTCGTCAGACTGCCTTTGGTTATAGTTATTAAGTGATGTGATTAACCCAACTTATTTTTGATAAGCATCTGGGTGATTTATAAATTTAAAACACTATTTACATTCTATATGTCAACATTTTTTTAAAAAGATAAGTACCAGGATGACATGTACAGCACAAAAACATAAGATATCATTACAAAAATCATCAAATTAATTCTGAGAATAATAAAGCACAAAAAACAAAAACATCAAATTATAACAAAGGATAAATTATCACAATATATAAAATATTACAGAAGTACTCATCGGTACATAATATGCAAACATATTTTTTATAATATGGCATCTTCCTCAAAATACCTTTGGTTATAGTTATTGAGTGTATAACCAAACTTATTATTGATAAGTATCTGGGTGACCTATAAGTTTCAAACAATATGTACATTCTATATGTCAACCTTATTTAAAAAAAATAAGTACCAGGATGACATTTACAACACAAAAACATAAGATATCATTACAAAAATTTTTAATCAATTCTGAAAATAATAAAACACAAAAAACAAAAACATCAAATTATAACAAAGGATAAATTATGACAATATATAAAATATTACAGAAGTACTAATTGATACATAATATGCAAACATATTTTTTATAATATGGCATCTTTCTCAAAATACCTTTTGCGATGGGCAAAGAGGGTATACTAACTTATTTTTGATTAGTATCTCAGTGATTTATAAATTTAAAAATATTTGCATTTTATATGGCAACCTTATTTCAAAAAAACTAGAACCAGGATGCTATTTAAAAAAAAATTATAACATACTTTGTAAAGAATTTTGATAAGAAAACCTGAAATGACATCAATTCAAAAATTAAGGTAAAAATCCCTGTAAGGTATCAGGGTGATAAGTCAATATGAAAAAATTATCAAACATGCATCATAGTAGCAAGCCGTATTATTTTATCTTTTATTTTTTAATAACTACTAGGATGTCATTTAAAATACATTATAACGTACATATTGTGTAATTATAATTTTTTTTATATATAATCTGAAATTGTGTGAAAAATTATGTAAGATTGAGGGAAAAGTTCTTAAAACCCAGATCTAATTTTGTAAGTGATTCTGAATTAATCCACTTAGGCCATCACATTCTCCAAAACAGAAAAAAAAACAATCCAAACATTTTTTGTATTTCTGGAATTGCTAATATTTAAAAACGATTTTTTTTACATAAATTTAAAATTAAAAAACAATTCAGTAAAATAATAAATTATAATTTGAATATATCAAAGCGTATTGTGTATTAATTGTTGATAACAATAAATTAATTATTTTACATAGATTATTATTTTAACTGATTGGTTATCTACTATAGGGCGGTTTCCCCTACAGCAATTTGCTCACAAAATAGATTTAGGAAGTCGCAGTTTTTTCTCTATTTGCCGACTTACTTTTAACTTTTAAGTAAGATTAGGTCAATAATAAATTAAAGTAAAAAATAATAATAGTCAGAACAATGTATTTTAATGTATAATAATATTTCCTTAAAAAAATTCTCAAATGCCGATGGTGCGAAAATGTCGTGAAATTCGAAATACTGATTGTACTCATCACATGATTAAAAAAAATATTTAAAACAATGTAATTTTTATTATTATTATTACCTAAATTTTTCAGATGGAAAAAAAAAAAAATTTATAAAGAAGGTTTGATAGTATTTACACAT
Source organism: Amphibolips quercusostensackenii (assembly GCA_032357855.1). Lineage (NCBI taxonomy): Eukaryota > Metazoa > Arthropoda > Insecta > Hymenoptera > Cynipidae > Amphibolips > Amphibolips quercusostensackenii. The sequence goes on from JAUELO010022231.1 coordinate 2,268, forward strand.
CTTTAAATTTAGCAATTTTTGTGCACCACATTTGCCCCTGAGAAAACATCAGAATTTGACGTTTTTTTGCAATGTCTCTTTATAACGTTGACAGTTTGCCCTCAACTCTCGCTTGCTAGAGTCAGAGTTTTTTTACCTTCCGCGGCATTACAAGGGAAAAATTCTCATGTTAATATGATGAAAACTAATGCTCCATGGACATAGTCTGGTCACAGTGGGTTTGATCATAATATTTATTTTGCACAGTATGCACAAAGCTATTTCTAATGATGTTACAAAAAAAAAGTGCTCAGAATAGTAGATTTATATAACAATTTTATTTATTTTAGGAAGTTTATAAGCAAAAGCGATTATTGACATCATATAGGTGGATGTTTGCTTTACAAAATTTACACGCTTTCAACTTCAAAAAATGTTAAAAAGGCAATGAATTTCGATGTTGAAAAAAATGTGTATTTGTCCCATCTCAGGCAACCTTGTATCCTAAGACAGGCCCCTTTTTAAAATAGAAAAAGATATGTAATTAAACGCTAAATACTGATAAACTTTATTCGTAGCCTACTGTTTAAACATCTTTTTCACATTTATGACATATTAGTTATGCAAAATACATTATAAAACGTAGAATAAGCCTGAAATGAGGTGAAACAGAAAGTAAGTGTAAACAAAATTCAAGGACTAAATATTTGGGAAAAGTTGTAAAATTAAAAATATTATTCATCTAAGATTAAGAATTCACTTATATAAATCGAAAAAGAAACATATTTTAAAAAATTCTTATTCATGATGCATAGGCAATAAAGGGGCTAGGTATGTTAAAACTGATTAGTGGGAAATTTAAAAATGTGAAATATTTTCTATATCATTTCGTAATGCAGATTTCGTTCTCACCCACATTTTCTAACCTAACCGGGGCTCGTCTTAGGAATTTCGCATGATCAAAATTATTTCAATATTTTCATTATACAGCATAAAAATTAATAAAAATGAAGTACTAATTTCAAAGTTTACAAAATTATCTATGAAAAAAAATAACTTACTCCTTCAAATCATTAGAAGTTATTAAATCACAACTTCTGAAACAGGTAAAAGTTCGTTTTTTAACGTGCAAAAATAATTTTTCCTTTCTGTTTTTGTTAATTTACTTCTAGTGCAAAGAAGGCATTTGCAAAATAACTGCAATTTTTCTGAGCATGTATTTGGATGCGTAAGTGATGGCCATAATTTTTTCGTACAAAAATATTAAGGGTGGCCCGTCTTAGGAGGGGGCTCTTCTTAGTCAACTTTCCCCTACACAACGAAAAATCAATTAGTTCATATTGCCATCGAAAAAGATTTTAATTTTTAACCAAAAGCAGTTGTATAGTAAAAAAAAACTATTTTTCATTACAATGGTTGACTCTTTAATCTAAAAAGATTTTAGTTTTAAAACAAACAGTTACAATTTAAATAAAAAATATGAAATTTCGACCAATTAAGATGAGTTTTAAAAAAAAAAGACGAATTTCAAACAATATTATTAAATTTTGAACCAAAAACCAGATTGATGAAATACAAGCATTGTCAGGTTTTAGAAAATTATAGCAATCGAGGTAAGATAGAGAATACTTAGCTTTATAACAGCCCTTCTGCTACTCCGGGACTAAATATTTTTGATTATTACTCATACAATGTTAAAAATTAAAAAGTAAGATTTGGTTCTTATTATGATTTCGTGATGTTTACCAATTTCATAACAGCAAAATGGTTTCAGATTAGAAAATAAGTATAAGAAAATAAATTTGAACTAGTGAGAAATGGGACAGTAAATCAAAACAGAATATTCACTGATTCATGAAGCGAATTCACTGATTTGAATAGTTAGTAACGGGTCACTGATTAAAATCAGTGACTATTTTTAATGAAAATAAGTGAAATCTCACTGCTGCTTGCCAGGTTACCAAAGGTCACCGTTTTTCCAAAGTAAAAATTTCTACTAATGCATTAAGAATTACTATTAATCACACTTATTTGCCTTTTGAGTAGAATTCTGTATTCTGTTTCATTGCAGGGTCAACTGTTGAATCAGTTTTTAATTTCAGACCTTTCTTAAAATTAATATTATTCCATTAGCGCCATATTCAGATTTTCAATATTCTTTATTTAGTTATATAATATCTTTTGTTTCAAATATATAATAATGTGATTTATTGTTGATAATACTTATAATAATTTCTGATACAAATTGTTACTTTAAACTTCACATACATCATTCTTTTCTTTCTAACAATAGTTGTTTAGCAATATGTTTTTTGCCGTGTGTGTCGAAGATAAAACTGATAACGTATGATATAACATACGAATAATAATAGTTTCTTCTTATGCCATCGAAGAAGAACAGGCAGTTTGACGAAAGACAAATATTTCAGAAATTTGAGCTTCCCTCTTAACCATCTAACAAGCTTTGGAATAATCTAGAAGGTCAATGAAGATAGTGACTAGTATATAAACTAAAATATATTTACAGAATTACTATTGAGAGTTACACTTGAAAAGCTAGAGAAAATGAGGGTCGTCGGTACTCTTGCCTTCGCTTTAGCGTTTCTTGTTGGATCTACTGGTAAGTATATAATATTATAATATAATAGTTTGAAGTTAATTCAAGTGATTATTGAATTTTTTTCTGCCATAACAATGTAAAGTGCTCAAAAATAATAGCTAAAGAACATTTTTATAAAGCGACGGCTCCATTCCATATGCCGATCCACGTCGCCTTTAGGGGGTCTAACGCGCCGCGCCACGTCTCGTTTGGTCGCTGCACAGCCCCAGATCCTTTGCTAATACACAATACTCAGAGCTACGTAGCTACAGACCATGATGAGACGGATCTGGTACTTATGGTTCAAAATAATCCAGAGTTCGCAATTCTAAACCAGTGTTCCACGTCACGTTATTTTTTATCTTTGTACCGTGCCGCGTCGCTTTTCGTCGCTACCTTATCTCTACACGGAGAGAAATGGATTTTTAAGGGCATGTGACGGACACAAATACCTACATTACTGACCTCACTTTTTCAATTCTTAAATTTTTTTTTTTTGATTCTAAGAACTTTTTTCTAAAAAAAATATCGGGCTGAAGCTTTAGGAAATATATGAAAAGACAATAAACTAAGTTTACGTACTTTATTCGAGAAGCAATTTCGAAAAAAAAATTATTTCGGAAGAAATTAAAACTGGGTCCATTTTTTGAACCTCAGAACTTTTTTTATAAGTGAAATATCGGCCACAAACTTTAAGAAATGCAAGAGTCGACAGTGAAATACGTTTATGTACATCATTTGAGTACAATAGATGCAAAAAGAAAAATTCTAACTAAATGTCAATTTGGTCGGTATTCGCGATGGGCACGAAAATGCGAAGTCTGGCGGCTACTTGACGAGGCTCTAACATCTAGCTTGTCTTCATCTGAAATGTAGGGCCCATTCTGTCAAAGATTATTGATGCGGTGTGTTTACCATAATATTTTTTCAAAGTTGTATCCGTGGTAGGAACACTGCATCAGCAATCTTTAACAGCGTGGACCCCACATTTCAGATGCAGACGAGCCAGCTAATAGAGCCACGTCTAGTGGCCTCCAGACTTCGCATTTTCGTGCCCATCGCAAATGCTGACCGAATTGAAATTTAGTTGGCGTTTTTCTTTTTGCGTCTTTTATACTCAAATAATGTACATAAACGTACTTTACTGTCGGCCCGCTCGCATTTTTCAAAGTTTGAGGCCGATATTTCACATATAAAAAAAGTTCTTAGGTTCAAAAAGTGCAACCAGTTTTAATTTCTTTAAAAATAATTTTTTGCAAAATGTCTCCTCGAATGAAGTACATAAACATAGTTTATTGTCTTCTCAAACATTTTACAAAGTTTCAGACCGATATTTTATTCAGAAAAAAAGTTCTTAGATTCATAAAAAATCTGAAAATTAAAGAAGTGAGGTCAGTAATGTAGGTATCTATGCCTGTCACATGCCCTTAAATATAGATGTTCAAAAGGTGCGATTGTAACACCTAACATGCAGATATTCATGACAACATTCTACTATCTTTTTAAAATGTTAGGCGTAAAATTATTTTTATGTAAAACTGAAACACATTCACATATTAAAGTCGTTAGAGCGCATACGCATCGCGCATTAAAATTTCATGGTTATATTTCACGGATATATTTATGATATTACAATAAATTATGCTATATTACAATTTTTGACCATTTTCAAATGATTCAAATTAGTTATTCCTAATTAAAATCGGATGACGACTTTTGTCTGTCTACACGACGAAACAAGGTTCTCAAATTTGAGATTATATTGACTCTGACACATATGACAAAATGTTTGTAAATTTGAAATAAAATTTGAGTTTAAGTAGCCAAAAATAGATACAATTTTAAATGGAGATTACAGAGCATTTGTCCTCATCTTACTTACACCGTTTTTATTTTTTGTTTTAAAGATTTTGCATTACAAATGGTAAACATAAGCTCAACTTGACTGAATGTATCATCTGATTGATATTTCACACCCTTTATCTATTTCGCGTTCATGTATGAACATTTAAGTTCAATTTAAAAGTTATAAATAAGTTTTTCAATCATTCCGTTAATAATCAAAAATAATTAAACTCCTCAATTATTTATATCCGTTATTTGACATAATCATCAGGTAATATTTTGGATATTTTATTTAAATATCCTGGATGGTACGGAGTAACATCTTACTTTTTAATACCTACAGATACTTACTTCGAACGTCTAGATTGCTGTCCTATAGTTAATCATAAAATATGTTAACCCTGAACATCTAGTTTTTACGTTTAAGCATCCATTTTTCTCCGTGTACGCCCTTTGCTTATACACAGGACTTAGAGATAATAAGTAAGATGATGTAGATGATAAGATGATGAATTTCTGAAAATATTGTGAAAAAAAAACCTTCAAAGTATTACTTTTCAGTGATTATTTATTTAATACAAAGTGTGTTATGCAAAAAATTGCGCAGATTTAATTTATTTTTGTAAAAAAAATTAACTTAATGCATATCATACTTAATTGGTATATAATTAGGGAACATTAATAGTTCTTTTGATGTTAATGATAATTTTTATGAACAATATGTTCAAACGAATAGTCAACCATATCGTTATTTGTTAAAACGATTTATTATTAACTAGAATTATTAAAATTTGAAAAAATAGTTTTTCCCTAAAAACTCTTTATAGTTAACAAATATTTTTGTTTTTAGCAATTTTTATCTCAAATATTGACCTTCGCTATTTCCCTCCTCGAAAGGTTTCTTATTTTTCCTTGAGCCTTAGTGGCATCTTTTGAAAAGTGATTTTCGATAATAAATACTAAAAAAATTAGTTAGTAGTTATACTCTTACTTTGTAGTCTTACTTTTAAATTCAAGGGGGAAATAACTCTGGTAATTCTCTAGACCCTTGGTTATTTGAACTGGTAATTCAATGTGATGCGAGTAATCCAGTGTAATTCATCTTAATTCACTTATAATACGGCGTAGTCCAGTTAAATCCACTTGTAATGCACTAACTTCTAGTATTTTAGGAAATTCAAGTAATTTACTGTTCATCCAAAGTGATCCAGATAATTCGAAATGATTTACGTAATACAAGTACAGCAAACCCTCGATTGAAGGTTCCATGGGTGAAATTTATCTCTTCTATTGAAGATTCTCTAATTTTTTAAAAAAGTAATCCTTCTCGGTTGAAAATTTACGTGAGTCTCGTTCAAGCAGGGTAATCTACTATAATTGTATGTAATTTAAAGTAATTTTATGCGATCTGTGGTAATGCTATGTAATCTTAAGTATGTATATAGAGGTTATTAAGGCTGATCTGATTTAATTCGAACCGAAAAGCATTTCTGGGCTTTTTCCCTGGATTAAATTATTCAGCCTTTGCAATTAAATTAGCTGTTTCAAGTATACTTAGAGTAGTGAGCGTAATTTTAAAATTGGTATACTCTCATTTTCTAACAAAAAAAAACAACACATCCTTCATGAAAAATCAATTTTCCCTCAAGTGATGCGAAGAAACCTGGATAATTGCTATTGAATAGAAGAACTCCAATGCAGGTGAAAAATACCTGATTCGAGCGCTATTTATAATTTTTAAAATTTATTTGTATTTTCATGCAAAGGTTATAAAGAAAAAATTTGTCCTCGAAACACAAATGCATAACATAGGTATTTCTTTATGAATTTGGTAATATCAATCGTAACTATTTTTGCACATGTGCGAGTCTACCACATTTTATCAATATTCTAGATCGAGGTAATTGAACTGAATGAAACTTTGAAAATTTGTAGTGCATGTCAAGACGAATGTAATGAGAAGATTTTAGGTAAAAATATTCATTGGATTATGAGGTATAGCAATTTGCATGAAAGTTCAATTGATATTTCGAGAACCGGTTATCTTATACCAATTTTATTTTCTTTTAATTCAGTAAAATGTGTCGAATAAAATAATTTATAAGCTTTATGGCAAAGTTTCTTTAATTAAAAAAATTATCAAATAATTTAGTATATAGTTAAAATCGATCACTTTAAAGACAGATTTAAAGTTCCTTGCGTCGCTTAAAATTTTTCAAAATATTAATCGTTTCCATGATTTACCCTGAAATATAATTTTTCGATTTGAAATCAGACTGGCTGTAAAGAATTTTAATCTTTAAACCGGTTGAATTCGATTGTCCGCTAAAAATCTATATTTCCTCATTTAATTAAAATTGTTAGTTGAAAAAATATGGATATAATGATCAAAACTCATTCATCACGCTTTATAGAATTTTTCTTAAAAAAAAAGGAAACGCGCTCATGATTAATCGTTCTCGAGATATTCGCAAATTATCTTCATACTTTAGCTATGTATTAATGTAAACAGGGGCTTAAAATTCATGCAGTTTAATTCTAATCGGTTACATTGGTCTAAAATTAAACAAAATGTCGTGTACTTGCAGATATACTTTATTACTTCAACAAACAACATTAAATTGATTTACCGCAATATTTATTGCAAAGAAAAATTTTCAATTAGGGAAAAGCCCACGATAGGTCTTTCTTCATCAAACTTATCACTAATATTTGAAACATTAATTTTTATGATCAAAAATCACTTTTGAATGCTGCTACGAAAATTTAGTGGAAAATAAAAAACCTATATTTAAGTAAAATAGACCAATTAAATATTTGTGTTAAAAATTGTTAAAATGTTAATAATTCAAAATTATTAGACACCAAATATTTTTATATTCTCATTAGAGAAGGTATTAAATTTTTGTCAAATTTGACGGGGGGTCAAATTTTACAAAAATCTAATACCTTTTTGTCAAATGTCCACGTTTTGAGACCCCCTGAACCCGAAAAACAGGTTTTTACGAATGTGTCTGTATGTCTGTCTGTATGTATGTATGTATGTATGTATGTATGTATGTATGTATGTATGTATGTCTGCCTATATGTATGTATGTCTGTATGTCTGTCTCTCTGTGAGCACGATAACCTTTGAAAGAAATCATCTATTAGATTAGCCTTTGGTATACTCTTTTAGTGTCAAAAACTGAAGGTCACGTTCGTTAGCTAGCCATTTTGATAAAAATTCAAAGAGTGAGCACATTTAAAAAATTTTTGAGACCATATTTTTCAAAATTTAAAAATTCTATGTACGGTTGTTAGTTGAACTTAAAAAGAAAAATAAACATTCTCATGATTCTTTTTAATAAAACTAAAATTACCGGAGTTTTAGCATTTTCAAAATTCAAAAAAACAATTGAAAATGAACATCTTAGGCCAAAAAACGCACGATATGAAAAAAGTCAGAGAAAGAAAAACGTTGCATCTTAAACACCCAGCAAAATTATAATAACAACCTTTTGATTTTTGCTGAGAAATCGAAAATTCTATTTTTGATTCCACAGAAAATAATAAAAAATTTAATTTTGCAGTCAAACTGTGCAAGATACGACAAAATATAATTCAATAAAAATTGTGCACCTAAAAAAGATCCACAGATTTCTTATAATTCACTTTTTGATGCGACGCGTAGTTTTTGTTTTGTTCATAAAAACCAGCATCAAAAACAGAAAAATAAAAGTTTTAGACATAAAACAGAAGCTGCAAAAAAATTTAGGAAACAAAATTTGTTCAACCAAAAAAGAGCTACAAATTTGTTATAATCATGTTTTGATAGGATGCGTAGTTTTTTTGTATTCCTGAAAATAACATTTACAATAAAAAAATCCAATTTTTGGGTAAACAATGCAAAGTACTAAAACAGATGAATGAACAAAAATTGTGCATTTAAAAAACATTTAAAACTTTGTGACGAATTTCTGTCATAAGAATACATTCAAAATAGAAAAAAAAATAACTTTTTTGGAAAGCTACACAAGCTAAAATAACATTTTTAGTAATAAAATGTTTCGCCTGAATTATATATACAAATTTTAAAACCCCTTCACGTTTTTTGGTTAAATCGTGAATAATAACATTGAAAATAAACAAATTTAATTGATGGAAGAACGACACAAGTTGCAATAAAATGTATAATAACAAAATTTTCTTTGCATATTCATCAGAGAAGGTATTAGATTTGCGTAAAATTTTACCCTCCCCCCTGTTTTTGGCAAATATACACGTTTTGAAATCTTTTATGTGTCTGTAGATTTTTACTCAGTTAGCACCCAAAC
>JAUELO010022245.1:0-11005 GCA_032357855.1 Amphibolips quercusostensackenii
TTTTAAGGTATTTTAAAAGATTCCAAGGAATTTTTAATAGATTTCAGTAATTTGAAAGGATTTTAAAGAATTTGAAAGATTTTATGATATTCTCAAAAACTCCAAGGAATTTCTAAGAACTTTAAAAAGTCTTAAAAGATTAAAAAAAACTTTAGAGTATTTCAAATATTTTAGGGTATTTCAAAAGATTTCGAGGAATTTTAATATATTTCTATTATTAGAAGTAATTCTAAAGCATTTGAACAATTTTATGATATTTTAAAAATATTCCAAGAAATTTTTAATAGAATTTAATAATTTAAAGAAATTCCAAAGGATTTGAGAGATTTTAAGGTTTTTTTAAAAACTTCCTAAGAATTTAATTAAATTTCAAAAGACTGAAAATATTTTAAGTTATTTCAAAAGATTCTAAGGTATTTTTAATAGATTTCAGTAATTTGAAAGGATTCTAAAGAATTTGAAAAATTTTATAATATTCTAAAAAACTGTAAGGAATTTTTAAGAACTTTAAAAAGTCTTGAGAGATTTAAAAAAACTTCAGAGTATTTTAAATATTTTAGGGTATTTTTGAAGATTCCAAGGAATTTAAATATATTCCTATAATCAGAAGTAACTCCAAAGGATTTGAACAATTTATGATATTTTAAAAATATCCCAAGGATTTTTTAATAGAATTTAATAATTTGAACAAATTCCAAAGGATTTGAGAGATTTTAAGGTTTTTTTAAAACTTCCTAGGAATTTAATTAAATTTCAAAAGACATAAAATATTTTAAGGTATTTCAAAAGATTCCAAGGAATTTTTAATAGATTTCAGTAATTTGAAAGGATTCTAAAGAATTTAAAAGATTTTATAATATTCTAAAAAACTCGAAGGAATTTTTAAGAACTTTAAAAAGTCTTGAGAGATTTCAAAAAACTTCAGAGTATTTCAAACATTTTAGGGTCCGAAGGATTTGAACAATTTTATGATATTTCAAAAATATTCCAAGGAATTTTTAATAGAATTCAATAATTTGAACAAATTTAAAACGATTTGAGAGATTTAAAGGTATTTTTGAAACTTCCAAGGAATTTAATTAAATTTCAAAAGACTTGAAATATTTTAAGGTATTTCAAAAGATTCCAAGGAAGTTTTAATAGATTTTAGTAATTTAAAAGGATTCTAAAAAATTTGAAAGATTTTATGATATTATGAAAAACTTCAAAGAATTTTTAAGAACTTTAAAAAGTCTTAAGAGATTTAAAAAAATTTCAGAGTATTTTAAATATTTTAGGGTATTTTAAAAGATTCCAAGGAATTTAAAATATTTCTATAATCAGAAGTAATTCCAAAGGATTTGAACAATTTTATGATATTTTAAAAATATTCCAAGGAATTTTTAATAGAATTTAATAATTTGAACCAATTCCAAAGGATTTGAGAGATTTTAAGGTATTTTAAAAGATTCCAAGGAATTTATAATAGATTTCAGTAATTTGAAGGGATTCCAAAGAATTTTAAAAATTTTATGATATTCTAAAAAACTTCAAGGAATTTTTTAGAACTTTAAACAGTTTTTAGGGCTTTCATAAGATTTCAAAAGATTTTAATGATTTAATGATATTTTCACAAGACTCTAAGGAATTTGTAATAAGGTTCAGTAATTTGAAGAAATTCGAAAGGAATTGAAAGATTTTATGGTGTTTTTTAAACTTTCAAGGAATTTTGAAGGTGTTGAAAGGATTTAAAATATTTTAGGTTATTTAAAAAGATTCCAAGAAATGTTTAATAGATTTTGATAATTTAATGGGAGTCTAAAAAATTTAAAAGATTTTATATTTTAAAAAATTCCAAGGAATTTTTAAAAACTTTGAAAAGTTTTAAGGGATTGCATAAAATTTTTTAGGATTTGAAATATTTTACGGAATTTTAAAAGATTTTGAAGAATTTTCAATAGATTTCAATAATTTATAGTAATTCCAAAAGTCTTGAAAGATTTTAGGGTAGTTTTAAAACTTCCAAGAAATTTGTGAGGGCTTTAAAAAGTTGGAAGAAATTTCAAATTAGTTTAAAAGATTTGAAATGTTGTAGGATATTTAAAACGATTCGAAGGAATTTTCAAGAGATTAAAAAAGTTTTATTGTATTAAAAAAGATTCAAAATATTTTAGAGTATTTTTAAAACTTCCAAGGAATTTCAAGAGTTGAAAGGATTTGAAATAGTTTGGGGAATTAAAAAAAATCCAAAGAATTTATAATTGATTTCAACAATTTGAAGGGATTTCAAATGATTTGAAACATTTTAGAGTATTTTAATAGATCCCAAGGAATTTTTAATAGATTTCAATAATTTAAAAAAATTCCAAAGAATCTGAAAGATTGTACAATATTTTTAAAGATTGTAAGGAATTTTTAAGAACTTTAAAAGGTTTCCCGGGATTTCAAAAAACTTCAGCGGACTTGAAATAGTTTTTTTTGAAGATTTCAGAGCATTTTCAAGAGATTTCAATAATTTGAAGGGAGTCTGAAAGATTTTAAAGATATTAGGACATTTAAACAAATTTCAAGGAATTCTCACTAGATTTCAATCATTTAAAGGAAGTCCAAAGAATGAAAAATTTTGTGATATTCACAAAAATTACAATGAATTTTCAAGTACTCTAAAAGTTTTAAGGTATTTAATCAAATTTAAAAACATTTGAAATATTTTAGAGTATTTTAAAAGATCCCAAGGCATTGTTATTAGATTTGAATAATTTGGAAGCAGTCCAAAGAATTTGCAAGATTTTATATTTTAAAAATTCCAAAGAATTTTCAAGAACTTAAAAAAGTTTTAACGGATTTAATAAAATTCCAAAATATTTGAAATATTTGAGGGTATTTTAAAAGATTCCAAGGAGTTTTTAATATACTTCTATAATTTGAAGTAATCCCTGAGGATTTAAAAGATTTTATGATATTTTTAGAAATTCCAAGGAATTTTCAACAGATTTCGATAATTTGAAGAAATTCTAAAAGTTTTAAAGAGATTCCAGGGTGTTTTTAAAATTCCCAAGGAATTTCATAAAAATTCAAAGGATTTGAAATATTTAAGGTATTTAAAAAGATTCCAAGAAAATTTAATATATTTCTATCATTCGAAGGGAGTACAAAGAATTTAAAAGATTTTATAATATTTTAGAAGATTCCAAGGCATTTTTAAGAACTTACATTTTTTTGAGAGATTACATTAAATTTCAAAAGATTTGAAATATACTAGGGTATTTTAAAATATTCCAAGAAATTTTAATATATTTCTATAATTTTAAGGGAGTCTGAAGGATTTAAAAGATTTTATGATATTTTTAAAACATTCTGAGGAATTTTCAATAGTTTTCAATAATTTGAAGGAATTGCAAAGGATTTAAAGATTTTAAGATATTTTGAAAACTTCCAAGGAATTTTAAAAGAGTTCAAGGTGTAAGAAATATAAAAGGTTATTTTATTGTAAAAGATTTCTCAGAATTTTAAATATTCTTCTATAATTTGATGTCATTTCAAATGTTTTGAAAGGTTTTATGATATTTTAAAAAATTTCAAATAATTTTTAAGAACTTTAAAAAGTTTTAAGTTATTTCAAAAAATTCAAAGGATTTGGTACATTTTAGGGTATTTTAAAAGATTCCAAGGATATTCTAATACATTTAAATAATTTTAAGAATTTACAAAAGATTTTTAAAATTTTTTGTATTTGCCAAACTTACAAGGAATGGGCAAGAGCTTTAAAAAATTTAAAGAAATTTTCAATGAGTTCACGAAATTTGAAATATTTTAGAGAATTAAAAAAAATCTAAGGAATTTATATTTAATTTCAACAATTTAAAGGGGTTTCAAATTATTTGAAATATTTTATGGTTTTTCAAAAGGTTCCAAGGAATTTTTAATGTATTTCAATAATTGAAAGAAATTTCAAAGTATCTGAAAGATTTTAAGATATTTTTTAAACTTTAGAAAGTTTCAAGGGATTTCAATAAATTGCAAAGGACTTGAAATAGCTTACAATATTTGAAAAGATTCCAAGGAATTTTTAATAGATTTCAATAATTTGAAGAAATTCCAAAAGATTTGAAAGATTTTATGATATTTTTAAAAATTTCAAAGAATTTTCAAAAACTTCAAAAAGGTTCTAGGGATTTCAAAAAATGTTAAACGACTTGCAATTGTTCAGATTATTTTAAAAGATTCTAAGGATTTTAAAATAAATTTCTATGATTTGAAGTAATTTAAAAATTTTTTAAAGGTTTTAGTGCTATTTAAAAAACTTCCAAGGAATTTGCAAGAGTTTTAAAAAGTTTCTAGGAATTTCGAAAGAGTTAAAGGGATTTGAAATATTTAATGTATTTTTAAAAGATTTAAATGAATTTTTTATTCATTTCCATAATTTCAAGGGATTACAAATTATTCGAAATATTTTAACGTATTTTAAATGATCCTAAGAAATTTTAAATATATTTCTATAATTTGAAGTAATTTAAAGGGATTTGAAAGATTTTCGTATATTTTTAAAAATTCCAAGGAATTTTTAAGAACTTTAAAAAGGTTCAAGAATTTCAAACCATTTTTCATGATTTCAAATATTTTATGAAATTTTTAAAGATTCCAAGTAATTTTTAATTGATTTCTATAATGTTAAGGAACTTAAAAAAATGTTCATTCGGTTGTGAAAAAAATCCTAGAATTTCGGAAGATATGGAACGATTTTACAGACCCTATAATGTTTTATGATACTTTAAAAGATTCCAAGGAATTTTGTAAGATTTCTGAGGATTGCAATGATTTTAAGGGATTTTAAAAGTTGTAAACGTGATTCAATAAATTTTACAGAATTTCAGGAAATATCAGATTTTATACAATTTCACTAGATTTTATAATATTTTAATGAATCAAAGAGTTTATTCACAAGAATTGAAGATTTAATAAAGAAATTGATTAATATATTATTTTTATTGATATTTATTTCTTTACTATCTTCTAGCCTTTCATAGATTTAAAGAGATTTTCAAATATTTGTTTTAATTAATTTGAAGCAAATTGGAATTTATCCTGAATTCTTATTAAATTGTCCTGTTTTTTTTTCAATTTTTTTGAGTTTTGTGTATTTTTTAAAAATTTTTCAACGCATTTTTTCATATTTTTTAATTGTTTTCAATTTACTTAAATTTTTTTCAAATACACCTGAAATATTTTGATTTTTTTCCGATTCGCGTGAATTCTTTTGAATTTAACTTAAATTTTTTTTCAAGTATTATGAATTTATACTGAATTTAGTCAAATTCACCTTGAATTCCTAAAATTTTATCGAATTCTTTTAATTTCAAAATAACTTAACTTTCATCTTAGAAACTGGTCACTTTTAGTCACTTTTCTGGTTTAAATAAGCCACTTTTTCAAGTAAATCAGGCTGCGGAAACCATAAAATTAATAAATTTAAATTTGTTTAATTACAGTTATAAAAAAATCTGTATTGAAAATTATACAAGATTATAATTCTGGTCTCTAAATATTAATTGCAAGGAAAAATGAAAAATGAGTTTAAGAAAAATCAGAGAAAAGTTAGGAAATTCGGAAAATTAAATTTTTTGGCCACCCAGATACTATTGTAAATCAAGAAATTTTTTTTTCAGATTCTCCAAGTTCAAAATACACAATTAAGTATGATGAGTCCCCTGGCCGTGCTATTTCCAAATACGATTTGGGTGCCTTCCTTGTCGACTGCCTCGATCAACCAGAACATTATCAAAAAGTTTGTGGTATCGCTACCACCCCATAACTTTTTTCAGGGTAAAAAAGTGAAAATAAATTATTATCATAAGCCACATTTTTATTAACTAGCACAAATGTTTGCCTCAGGCCGAAATAAAGTCAAAAGATTTTGTAAAAAAATACAATTGAATAAATAATAAGAATAGGAATCATTGAATCTAGAAAGATTCTAAAAATAATTTGAGGAAAAGGCATCACAATTTTTTCAGCATGTAGGCGAGTCCAAAAAGATGAATTTTCAACGAAGAAAGATGATTTTTCAGTTTTTAAAAATTTCTTATAGAAATTAATTTTAAGTTAAACATTGCATTTACAACTAAATAGTGGAATATTCAAGCCAAAAAGACAATTTTTTTTATAAGGTAGTTGAATTTTTAAAAAAGAAGTTTTCGATCAAATAAGATGAATTTTTAGTTAAAAAAATGATTAATTTTCAATCAAAAAAATTGAATTTTCAAGCTTTAAAGTCCAATTTTTTAGAAGACAGTCGAATTCTAATTCGAAAGGACGAATTTTCTATCAAATGTTCAACTCTTAACGAAAAATATAAGTTATTATTTCAACCAAAAGAGGATTTTAATATTAAATTTAAAAAAATCGAATTTAACCGAGAAGATGAATTTGCGACGGAAAATTAAATAGTTGAAGTTTCAAAAAAAGAATTTAGTTTTAAATAAAAAACAGTTCAATTCAAGAAAAAATATCAAATTTTCCATAAAAAACTAGAATCCTCAATCAAAGCAGATTAATTTTTAATCAAACAATTGAATTTTTAACAAAAAAAAAATATTTCTACCAAAAGACATGCATTTTCAAAACAAAAAGACGAATTTTTATTATCAGAGTTGTATTTTCAACCAGGAAAGATTTTCGATTGCAGAGAGAAAAAAATTTCTATCAAAATGTTGAATTTTAACCCAAAAAAAGGCGAATTCTGTAGAAAAGTTAAATTTCGACCCCCAAAAAAACAAATTATCAACAAAACAGTGGAATTTTTAAGCCAATTAGTTGAATTTTAAACTAATAAAATGAACTTCAAAAAAAGTAGTTCAAATTTCATCAAGTCAGTTTACATTCATAATCAAGAAGATTAATTTCCTACCCAAAAATATGATAGTGCAACAAAGTACATAAATTTAGAACTAAATTTTTGATCTTTCAACTACAAACGTTGAATTTTCAAACTTATTATACGCGGCTGGCATAGAGCAAGACTGTTTTATTGATACATTTAAAACACTTTCGCAGACGACGTTTATGTATTCAGTAGGCAACCATCTTAAAATTTTAGTTACTAACGATTTGACTTTAGAGTAAGAGAGAGAGAGATAAAGAGGGGGGGTGGAGATGATAGCTTCACCGCGGCGAAAGTAGCTACTGAGTAATAATGACGTTAGCAGTGACGTCAGCAAGGCAAGTGGAGTCGATAGCCGCGAGTACAGCGCCAACGAAGCTCGACGCGCGCATCTCCCTCCATCGTTTTTCTACCCTCTCTGCGCGACTCCCACGCAACGCCCACGCAGCCTCCCTGTTAAAAGGGCGCGCACTGGCCCAGAACATGAGTAGTTTGAAAGCTGGTATCCAGAACTCAAACTAAAAACCCTACATCTGGTATCCAGCCCTAGGTGCCTACAGCTGGTTGCCACAGCCCTAGGTCTATCGCCGCATGCCATTGCCGTGACTATCAACGAAGCCAAAACGACCATACAATATCTCTCTTTCTTCAGAAACCTATCGGTTGTATCCAGCCTTAGGTTTCTCGAATGAGCGAATAGTCGAAGTTTTCGTCGAAAGTGCACTGATCCCCGTACTCATTTATCCTCGAGTAACCACCTGTAAGAAATATGGTAAGCAGAAGTCTTAAAATAAATATATAAACCAAACATATAGTTTTCTTGGAATTATTTCTTTGTCACTTTAATTCACCCCTCTCCCCTACGCTAACAGGCTAGCGGCTAGCTGGCATCCCAGTCCGCCTGTTTCCATTGCAACAGCTGGCATCCCAACCCTTGCAGCCGACACACTGACTCACTTCACTCCTCTCTCTCCTGACTACCACACAAGAATCTCCGCTAACGAACTTCTTTTCAGGGTAAAAATTAATCTAAAGACGACTGCTCAACTACGACGTCACTCTACCTGCCTCACAATCTTTACTCCAGATCCCTCTTCCACAAGCTATCTCTTCATATCTTATAAGATAGAGACACTACATCCTCCTTCCAAATCCCTCGAAATCTTTTCTCTCACTCTCCCCTCTAGTGCTTTTCAGACACCTCTTCAACATGCTCTGTCTTCCTATCTTATGAGTTGGACACATTACATCATCCTTTCACATCATTCGAAATCTCTCGCTCTCGCCTCCAGTGCTTTCAAGTCCCTTCTTCTACATGCTCCTTCCTTCTATCCTATGAGTTGTACACATCACATCCTCCTTCCACTTTTCTTGACATCTTTCCTCTCTCTCCCTCCTCTACCCCTTTCTAGATCACTCCTCCGTACGCTATCGCTTACTACTTCACAACCATAGACAGCCTCTATTCCCGACGATTATCCTTCTTACTGTTACCAATTAAGTCCTCCCTAAGTAAGGACCATATCAAACTATAATGGAATAATTAAATTTCCAATTAGAAAAATTAGTTTTCAACCAAAAAGAACGAATTTTTACAAATTATTCAAATCTTCAACCAATAAAATGAATTTTTAATAAAGCAAATCAAATTTCAACTAAGTAGTTGAATTTGAATCAAGTAAGATGATTTTTTAATTTTTGTATAATTATAAATTAGACATTTACATTTACAACCAAGAACTTTTCTCCCAAAAAAAGATGAATTTTTAATCCAAAAAAGATTATTATTTAATTCGAAAAGACAAAGTTTCAACAAAGCAGTTGAAGTTTCAAAAAAAAAACGATGACTTCTCAACAAAATAGTTGAACTTTTAACCACGCAGTTGAATTCTTGACCTGCCAGATGATTTTTCAACCAAATTATTGAATTAAAAAAAATTAGTAATCGAACAACAAATTTAGCAAAATAATTCATCAAAATAGTTGGATTTTTAACCAAAGAGTTGAATCCTCTGCCGAAAAAGACAAATTTTCTATAAAAAAATAATAATATTAAACAAAAAATATAATAGGTGATATTTCAAACAGAAGAAGATTTTAATTTTAAATAAAAATCAGTGAAATTTGAACAAAAAGATAACTTTTCAACTAAAAATGTCATAGTTGATGTTTCTACAAAAAAATTATGATTATAAATAAAAAACAGTGTAATTCTACCAAAAATGACGAATTTTCAACAAAATACTTACATCCATAACCAAAACAGTTTCGTTTTTTACAAAACAGTTTCATTTTTAACGTAAGAGTTGAATTTTCAACCAGGAAATTTGTTTCAGTCGAGAGTGAAAAACAACTTTAACCAATTTCTAAAATTTTTTAACCAAAAAGGCTAATTTTCTACAAAACAGTTAAATGTTTAACACAAAAATAAAATTTTTTGACAAAATTGTAAGATTTTTAGCTTAATAGTTGCATTTTCAAGCTACAAGGATGAATTTTCAAACAAATGATCGAATATTTTTATCAAAAAAGAATAATTTTTAACGAAAAATATAACAATTCATATTTTAATCAGAAGAAGATTTTTATTTTAAATAAAAATCAGTCAAATTTAACCAAAAAGATAAATTTTTAACGGAAAATATTATAGTCGATGCTTGAAAAAAAATTTAATTCAAAATAGAAAACAGAATTCAACCACAAAAGACGAATTTTCGCCAAAACACTTTAATCCTCAACCAAAAAAAAAATTAATTTTTAACGAAGCATTTGAATTTTCAAACAAAAAGTTGAATTTTCAACCTGAAAAGATTTTTAAATTAAGAGTGAAAAATAATTTCAACCAAATTGGAGTATTAACTAATAAATTTTTCGTTAAGAATTCACCTTTTTTTTTATGAAGATTAAACTACTTAGTTGAAAGTTAGACTCTTTTGTTGAAAATTAATTTTTATGGTTAAAGGTTGATCATTTTAATTTAAAATTAATTTCTTTAGTTGAAAATACGTCTTTTTTGGTTGAAAATTAATTTTTTTAAATGAAAATTTAACTATTTTATTTATGGTAAAAAATTGATCTTTTTAGTTAAAACTTAAAGTGTATGGTTAAAAATGTATATACTTTGTTAAAATTTGCTCTTTTTTGGTTTAAAATTAATCTTCTGTGCTGAAAATGCATTTTTTTTTCTCAAAAATTCTAGTTTGTCTGGGGTTTTTTCCCTCTTTTGACTGAAAAATCTTTCTGGGTTGAAAATTCATATTTTTTGGTTGAAAGTTAGACTCTTTTGTTTGCAATGAGATATTAATAACAATGTAGAAGGTTTGAAAATTAACGTTTCCTTTCAACATTGTTTGAAACCTTATATACCATAGTTGAGTGGTCCACTATGGCACAATTATAATACCTAAAGCCTTATTCTCTCGAATTTTCTTAAAAATTATTATTATCAAGGCAAATGGAAAAAATGTATGTACAAAAAAATTTGTCCAGTTTACGGTAAAAGCATTGACAGTGTACGCTTCTAAGTCCCTTTACCATGAAAAAAATACTGTTCATTTCCTATTTGCCGTAGTTGCAAACTGATCAATGTCGGGATTGCCAAATTCTCATACAATACGTTTAAGAACTTAGTCTGCAATTTCCCATTACGTGTCGATGTTTTTAAATTCTGTATCCCTCATTTGCTGGATTTTATTTTGAAGCTACATATTCTGCAAAAATCCAAATGTTGTATTCTATGCACCATTCCCATATGGATCTGTCAATGCTATTTAATTGTGTGAACTTAATTTCCTCCATTTTATTAATGTTTGAAATTGCTACAATGTAATCAATTTCATAATAGTACCTGGAAATTCCCATCATCTTCAGCGAAAAACTTGCCTGCACAAATATCTTCCATCTTAAAGTGTTGTGAAAGTGCAAACCTATTGAAATCTTTTAAATTTAATATAAATCTGTAACCACCATCTGGCTTTGGCGCTAGAAAATATGGCGATATAAACTGATCTTCCGAACTTTCAGCTAATTTGACTGCCCCCATTTGTTGTAACTTATTAACAGACTTTTAAATGAATCAGTTCGCTTTTCGAAAAATTACATAAAGTAGGGATTTTTAATTGAAGATCCTTCTCTTTTAAAGGTATT
>JAUELO010022299.1:0-20428 GCA_032357855.1 Amphibolips quercusostensackenii
ATATGTTTTCAATTTCTGATATCTACAACAACTAGTCAAGAAACGTAAAATTTAAAACCAGCGAGTATTATATAAAATTTTTAAGAAATTTTTTACATTTAAATGAAAATTTAACGAATTACATCAACTCACTTTCAAATCCATTACTTTCATAATCAACCTATTTAAAAGTTAGATAAAAAAGAATATTCACGTTTTTTGAAATACTCAATAAAACAGTTCAAGCTCCTGAAAATTTTTCATATAAAAAAAATTGATATTGAAGCATATTAAAAAAGATTTCAAAAATATGCCAGAATTTTTGGAAAACGAATCTGGAAGATTTGATCACAATTTTTTTAATTTAACAAAATTTAAAACAAACTGTAGGAAAAATGAAAATTGTTTTACGAGGTATTCAAAAGTTTCGAAAGTTTGAAAAATTTGAATAGCAATTTCATATTTGAAATAATTTTAAAGAATGTAAAACAAAATTAAGATTTTTGACGGTTGAAAAAAGTAAGATTTTTAGGGATTTTTTAAGATGCCAAGAAAATAAAAAAAATGTAATCTGCAATTATTTTATATTTTTAAGAATTAATTCTTGTTAGTCAAAGAGGTGGTATTAAAAAGTTTTAAAAAGATTCAGGGCATTAGGCTTTTTGGCGAATTTAGTAAAATATTTAAAAAATCGCAGCAACAAATTGAATTAGTAACAGTTACTTTCAGACAGAATTAGAAGATTGAAAAAAAATTTTTTCATCTAAGCTCTACAAGTAAAGCATGAAAACTTAATGACATTGATTAAAAAGTATTAAGATAATTACTGATGTCTACAATTTATCAACAAATACAAACTGATGTGGGTTCTATTTTAGAAGATCAATTTTAAGTAGAATCTTTTTGATATCATGAATACCACAAAAAAAATATATTTTCTTAATAGATACAAATTAAGGAATTTAAATTAATTTTTTATTATTAAAAAAATGTCTAATTGTCTAAAAAGTCAAGAATGAGACTTTTTTTTGTTTTAATAATTCAAGCATTAAGCTTGCCTTCCATTATTCTTAAAAAAATTCTGAATATCATTCATAGCATTTTGTACATAAATTAAGCTGCAACTTTAAATTGATCTAAATTCGAGTAAAAATTAAAACCTTGGCAGATACAGCGTTGGATCAACAAAAATAAATTTCTTTTTTGAAATTTCCAATTTTGCATCGCGTATGCATAGATGCGTGCTGAAGAGGCTTTGTTATATCTGACTACAAAGCTTTTGTATGTAAACCTCTCCCCCCTTTCCTCCATAAAACTTAAGAGAAGAAGCCGAAAACGTATTTTGTCAACTGTATGGATGAAAGCATTCGCAGGCCAAAATGTTCTGAGCCCAAGGTAAACAAGGAGATTTTTCAAGAAAATAGGGAAACAAATTTTCTTAAATAGAATAAATGTAGATACCTAATTTATATTCAAATAGTGAAGTGATAAATCCTCAACCAAAAATTTAATTTTGATCAAAATTGTTTAAATTTCAACTAAATATTAATTTTTTAGCAAAACAGCTTAATTTCAAACCGAAATGGTTAAATTGTAAAAAAAATTGTAAATTTACAATCAATAGTTTATTACAAACAAGCAGTTGCATTCATCACGAAAAAAGATAACATTTTTAGTGGAAGAGATGAATTTTTGAAATAAAATAAGTGTTTTATATCAAACGAGATTTCTTAGTTGAAAAATAAATGAAAATCAGACAAGCTGTTAAATCTTCAAGTCAAAACGATAAATTTTTAGAAAAGAAAGGATTTTTTTAACCAAAAAGGATGAATTTGTGAATAAGATGATAAAATTTCAAAGAAAGAAGACGAGTTATTAAGCAAATATTTAAAAAATTTAATATAAGAGATAAATTGTTATTTAAAATGACGAATACTCAACCAAAAAATAAATTTGCGAAAAAGAAGTTAAACTTCAAGCGAAAGAAAAAATTTGATTTTTACTGGAAAATGTGATAATTGGTATTATAACTGGAGAAGATTTAATTTTCAAACTAAAAACTCTGGTAGATTTTAAAAAAGAAAATTCTAAATAAATTCTAATAAATAAGAAGACACTACAAAGACTTAATTATCAAATGAGACCAAGAACTGTGAAGAATGTTAATTGTCCCCCGAGTTCTATTAATTTTTGAAAAACATTAACATGTAACTTTTTTTGCAACATTTTTAAAATGAAATTAGCTGTTTGCCTTCAAAAAGAGCTTATCAAAGAAAGAATTTTAATATATTTTGTTGTATTACGAGAAAAAATTCTTATTTTAACAATATAAAAATTAGGTCTTTGTTATGATTTCTGAATTTCAAATTAATGATATAATTTTGGATAAATAGATTTTAAATTTTGTTGCCCTGTTAAAAATATTACTCAAGAAAGATTCTAAGAAAAATTATCTTAATTAAAAACAGCTTATCATATAATACACAGTTAACGAAGATATGATTGCTTCATATTAATTTGATGTAATTGATATTATAGGAAGCAATTCAAATTTAAAGTAAAGCTTGAGTAATGGTTGGATATTTGCAGACTTTCTGTGATAAAAGGAAAATAATTGTGTTATTATAGCCTTAAGCTTAAAGAAACGTTCACGTCTAAAAATCATGATTCGAAAAATAATTAATTAAAGCTTGAGAACCATCCAAATTGTATATTCAATTTAGGAAATCAGAAAAATTTTGTACAAGTTATACGAATTCGTTGATATATAAGACATTACTTTAAAAAAAAATAAGTTTTCAATGCGCAAAAGAAGAATATTTAATCCACAAGTACAAACATTCAACAGAGCAGTTGAAATTTCAAACAAAAAAAGATTGCCTTTCAACAAAACAGATGAATATCTTACAAATAACAGAATTTTTAGCAAAACAGTTGAGTTTTTTATCCTTTAGTGTAATTTGTGACCTAAAAAGACGAATTTTCAAACCAATAGTAAAATTGTCAAAACAAAATTAATTATCAACCAAACAGTTGCACTCACAACCAAAACGAGCAACTTTTAAGCAAAAGGGACGAAGTTTTCGCAATATAGTTGAATTTTTAACCAAGCAATTAAATTATTTAATTTTTTAAGAATGATTCATGAATAAAAGTATAATAGTTAATATTTTAACAAAGGGAAGATTTTAATTTTTAATCAAATGTAGGCGAAATTAATAAAAAAGATGCATTCCTAAAGAAAAATGTAGCTGTTGACATTTCACCAGAATATATTTATATTTAACAATCATACATTCAATTAACATTCAGAAGAGGTTTTTAAATGTAGGGGAAACAAAATTTCACCAAACTCTTGAATTTCCAAAACATTAAAGTGATTTCTTTAATACCTAGAAAACTTCTCTTTTTGAATATTATGTTTTACAGGATAATAGAAGGAAGGCTAAGTTACGAGACTGTAAACTTTTCTTATGTTTCATGCTAAAGTTGTATTCGTTTATAGCAATTTTATTATATATTTTTTATTATGTAACAAAACTTTAAGAAAAAATTAAGTGCGTTGCAATCACCTGAGCAACACTTGGCATTAATTTTGATTTTAATTTCATTATTATTACTCTACTGATCCTGATATGAACTTTTTAGGGTAAACTAATATAATTAATTTTAGGACATAAGGCAGTGAATAATTGTTTTAAAAAACGCCTATCTATGGGACATTACATTTTTTGATAACTTGAAAATTGTGGCCTCTAAAGAGGGAAATATTTATAGGAAATATATTGTTTATAAGAGTGTGAATAAGTAATGGCTAGCTATTCAAAAAATGTCATCAAAATGAAAAGTTTTATTTTTTACCAAAGATTATTACAAAATTTTAGAAAATATTTATTTTTGCTAATCACACATGATAAGCATAAGTATCAATTTCATTGCTGACACACTCTTAGAAGCATATTTTAATTTATGCACTTTTTTGATCTCTTTATTAAAATTGTTGAAATTAAACTAATTACTACTGAAATTCTACAGACTGAAATAAGGAAAATTGGGCCACTGAAGATTAGGAAAAAATTTCTAATTTGATTAGTCGAAATGTTTCCTAATTTCATAGTGATAAGCAACTAATCGCTTTATAAAAATAAATGAATTCACGTAGAACTGTATGTAATAATAAAAAAAAATTGTTATAAAAGAGAAAAACTTACAAAATAGTCACATTAATCTCAATATCGCGATAGTGTAACATCCTTAACTCTATTAAAATAACACGAAGGCCATATTATGGAATTTTAAGCAATTGTGACCTGTCTTCAATTTAAAAACATTGTTTTTCTAATTGTTCACACAAAGTTAATATATTAAAGAATTTTTTTTTTATTAAATGAGAAGTGTTAAGTGGTTATTGACTCTCTAAATGGAAATTAATAAATGAAACTAATTGATAGCGAAATTTCACCGTAATTTTCAGCAACCTGAAAGGACGGTAATTTTCAACAATCACAAAATACATTCATCGAAATTCAAACAACAAACAAAAATTTTAATTTAAAAAATTCGACTCAGACATCTTCTCCAAGCACCATCTCCTAGTTTATACATAAATATTCAACAAGCTACAAAAGCAACCTCTACTAGATTTAGCGAAGCCCGTTTTACCTGCCTTCAACTCATACAGTTAAAACTATTTGAAGTGAGAAATAATTAGTTCAGACACCTAGCGTACTTTCCAAGGGTTATTGAATATTAACGCGACGATTGATGTATTAACTATTGTCTTAGCAAAGTGTCTATAGTGATTATTTTAGGTTTCAGATTTTTTGTGGTTTTAGTTCACGGCAGCTGCAAGGCGATTCGTTACATATAATAAGGGTTATTTTTGTGGCTGTTGAATTTCTTTGTGTGGATGATGATATAAACGAGAATGGTGTCCATAGTGATCATTTTTTAATTGCATATTGTTTTGGTTCGTTTAAGAAATGACAGGTGAGACGGGGTTCGTTTAATGTACTCAAGTTAGGGCCAAATGTCGTAGCCCCTTACTTCCTTTGATTTCGGACGCCTTTTTCAAGCGTCTACTTTTACCTGTTTCCAGAAAGACGGCGACGTTTGGAAAAATCTTAAAAAATTCACAGATATTCTTTTAACATTCTTTAATGCAATGAATTTTTCAAATTTTTGAAATATTGAATAATGTACTTTTTACGGCGATTTATTTACAAAAACTTTACCTTGAGAATGAATAAATATAGAAAATCTTGTAATGGCTCTTAATGAGCAGTTTTGTGATAGGAGTGCACATCATAATAAGATTATTGTTACGAAGGAAATATCATTTAGAATATTTCTGTTTTTAATCATCGTTGACGTGTTGTCATGCACAGCTGGACAAGTAGTGAAAAAAAGTACCTTTTGAATAGCAATATCAATTCTAAAAGCAAGCAGACTTCGTTACTATTTTCGTCGAATAGGTAGTTTTTCTGCAACTTGTGTTGCTCTGCTAGTCGCACGCCTATACTTATAAGTCAGAAATATTAGAAATGATATTTCTTCCGCATGCATGGTTTTATTATAAATTTAATTATTGCACTGCACTTGCATTACAAAACAGCACATTTAGAGCCATTACATGGCTTTCTATATACCTTTATTCTTTTTTGAGATAATGTTTTTGTACATAAGTCACTGCAAAAGTTAAATAATTAACTATTTTAGAATTTTAGAAACTGTATTCCTTAAAAGAATGTTAAAAGAATATCTATACATTCTTTAGATTTTTCCTAATGTCGCTCTTTTTCTAGGAACAGGTAAAGTGGATGCTTGAAAAAGAAGGCCAAACTCTGTTTTTTTTATGTTTTGCCCTCTAACTATCGACAACACTTTTTTAATACGAAAATGATCATATTAATAAATTTAAAAGACCTTAAGCTTTCAGATGCTTTTTGTTAGATAATTCGAAGATTTCTATGTGCGAGTTGCAATCAAAAGAAGTGACGGGTCTCGACATTTGGCCCCGACTTAAGGTGTTGTTTTTCGGGCTTGGTAAAAATTTCTGTATACGCTAATATATAAACTACTTGGGAAGGTATCTGTGTTGAATGTTTTTAATTAAAAATTTTTTGTCTCATGTAGTTAAAGGTAGCTTAAATGGTGATCATTAAATGTTCTAAGGATATTTCTTGGGATTATTTAAATACTACGATGGTTAAATAGTATTAACTAGAACCTAAGCAAAGTGTCTGGTGTGTTTATTTAAATTTTTTTCGTAGTTTTATTAAAAGTAAATTGAGACGGTGTATGTTAAATGTAAAAAAAGAAGTTTTTGGGGATGCTGAATATTCATGTGGCAATGGCGATATAAACTAGATTTATGAAAAGGTTTCTTTCGTGGATTTTTTCATCTATGACTTTTTCGGCTGTATTTGCTTACGGCAGCTAACATAAAGATAGCTTGATATACTGAGGGGTTGTTTTTTGTGGTAGTTGAATATTACTCTGTAAACAAGAATATGAATTATTGTTTTGGAATTAATTGTCTGGGGTGATTATTTTTCATTTTAAATATTTTTGGCAGTTTCAGTTTGAGGCAGTTTAAACAGAGGTATTGAATGTACTATGGGTCATTGTTTTGGGATTGCTGGATATTACTGTGAATACAGAAATATGCACTATGCATAGTGCGACGAAATCACGAAGAGCTGACCAAAAGTATAAAATGTTCATGAAATGGGGGAAGTTTCGTTACTTACGGGTTTTTGGGGTCGCTGATTACAAATCCAAAGGCAGAAAGAGTAAATATATTTAACTTACCTACAGAAACAGCTATTATATTGCACACAACGATTCGCACTTGAGTAAAAATTTGAACAAACTTTCGATACAATGTTTTCCTAGGAGTCTGTGACAGGTGATATCGGCTATTGTGACGCGGCACACTTTCAACAGCTGGTGTCGTTTATACACGTGAGCCAGCTCTCTGTTCTTTAAGGAAAGTACGCAGTAACTCGATCTCCGAAATATTTTGCATAATCGACTTATACAGATGACTTGGAAATTTTGACTTTCGTCCAGTTTTTTAGGGATTCTGACCACTGCGCGATGGTCTAAGAAAAACGTCTAGAATGACTATTTTTATTATGACTTTTTTTGGCTATTTTAGATAATAGCGATTGGAATAAAGTCCGTTGAATGTGGAAGGGGATGTTTTTTTTAGCTGCAGCATAGTATGGAGTGGATAATGATACAAGCGAGAGTTTCACATTTATTATTCTTCAATTTGAATTTTTCGGGTGTTTTAATTTATGAAAGCTGATGTGAAACTTAATAAGTGTACTGAATGTTTCTTTTCATTATTTTAATAATATTTAGATGAACAATATTTTAACGAATATAGTAACATATACAAATATTTCCGATTAAATATGGCCAGTATACATTCCCAAGTCCTTTTGTTTAATTATATTGTTAAGAAAATACGGGAATGTCCAGGTTAGATCTATTTTTAATCTTCTTTCTTATCTTTCCCTAAAATTTTGGGGTTTTCAAAAAAGTCATAACACATAAAAGGTGTCTTTTTGAGATAAACAAACTTTTTAATTTAACTTTTTCAATGCTATTTAAAATGCTAATCAAAAAAGAAAACAAAATTTTTTTTTACTTTTACGACCGTTGCCATAGGCTTCAAGCTTGACCAAAAAGTATTTAAAATAGTGTAGTATTTTATTTCCTAAAAGTATCAAATCAGTCTAAAGGAATAACTATTTTCGACCGGCCCTAATAGATGTTTATATTTTTAAGGTTCATTCCTTTGTCAACGAAAATAATTGTTTTCGTTAATGACGACGATTTTACAATTTGGCCAGTAAAAAAATCGATATAAGGATTAATCTTTTTTATAACGGGGTCCGAACTCAAATTTGACCAAATTATTATGTGTTTTACTTTTCTTACATATAAAATAATAATATTTGAACAAAAATTGATTCTTAAGTTTCAAGAATGCTGTAATATAAACAAAAGCTATTATATTTGCTTCCTTTTTATACCTGTACCTTATTGCGATAAAAAATACGATCCTGATGTATTTTCGGAAAAGGATTAAAAACAATTCACAAACAAGAAAGATGACCCTTTGTTATTAATTTATTGGTATAGGAATTACCGAGAATGGTCTAAAAATATGCCTAATTAATAATTATAATAAATGTGAGAAGATTTTGCAAAATTTAGCAAAATTTAGTTGCAAATTTCGTAATTTTTAACCACAACTACGGAATTTTCTGATGCATTGATTATTTTTAACTTTGGACCTTGTTTCAACACAACTGTACGTTTCGGGTTGAGGAAGTTTTATGCTTTTATACATAACAGAAAATTAAATGTATTTTTTGTGTAAGGTTTATTCATAAAATAAGAAAAACTATTAAGCAATGGCAAGTGCTTCTATTATGTAAGTCATGAAAAGTATGAGATAGTATAGTGATTTAAAAAAAAAACGTTTTCCACACATCTTTTCTCGTTTCGCTTACAACAACGTTACATTTGCGACCATTTTAAAGTGGCCTAAATAAGCAGTTAATAAGATTTTTCACACAAAAATTAGTGATGTTTTCTTTTATTTAAGCAGTACTAATTTTATGGAAAAAATTGTACATAGGAATCTGCTGGAATCCTTGAAGCGCCTAAAAGTGTTACGTGATATATGGAACGACCTTAATGCGAAGAAACCTTCATGTACAAAAATGCGTAAGCAAAAAAATCCAATTTTCGTGCTTTCAGGAAATTGTAAAAACTCGAAAAATAATTACAATTTTTTTTAATTTTAGAGTTATTTTGGTGGTTATGCCCTATTCTTTCAAAGCTTTGAAAAAATCAACAAATTTCAAATAATTATTGATCTCATGACATAATTTAGAAAAATTCAAAACAATCACATTTGTCTGGATATTAATAAAATTTATTTAAATATGCAAAACAACAACTTGAAACAAATTTTTGTAAGTATTTACACATTCTTCAATTTTTCAACTTTTTTCACTGAGTTTGACTCTAGAGCAGAATGTGAGGAAAAAATTCTAGAAATATCTAAACAATTAAGAAAAAGCTATGGAGACTCAACTTTGAAATAAGACTAAGAACTTTAAAGAATGTTATTATTTTTCTAGTTATATCAATTTTTCGAAAACATGGAAATTCAACGTTTTTTTTTTTGCAACGTTTTTCTTCAAATTAACATTTGTCCTTCAGCTTGAACTTACTAGATTAAGAATATAATTAAATTTTGCGATATTAAGAGAAGAAAACTGTCATGTTAAGATTATCCAAGTTACGGCACTTTAGCAACAGCTTAAAAAAAGGTTTCTAAATAATATACGCTTTTATTGTGTAGTATTTTATGACATATTTTTATTTTACCCCATATATAATAAACCGTGATTACAAACTAATTTGGTAAATGCCCCCAGTATTAAGGTTATCATGAAAGTTGCAAAAATTTAATTTCAATTAATACATAAAAGCATACGGTTTGTCAAATTTGAGATCAAAATATGTTTCTGCAGTTGCAACAACTGACAATGATAGAAATTCATTTTTAGGTGAAAAATTCATCTATAACAAAAAAAAATTCAAAAAAAAAATTTTTAACTAAAAAAGATCAGTTATTAATCAGAAATTGAATAGTTAAGTTCTTTCTCGAAAAACTTAATGTTATAGTATAAAAAAATTCATTTTAAACAAAATAGTTTGATTGTCATAAAAAAGACGAATTTTCTAGCTAGCATGGTTACCTACAGACAAAAAATTTGCTTAGTTGAAAAAAGTGTTTACCAACTGAAAATTGAACTTTCACATAAATTGGGTTCAAAATTTATCTTTTTCAGTATCAAATGTAAATATTTGTTTGAAAATTCAATTAAATGTAAAAAGTTGTCTTTTCGAGTTGAAAAATTATCTTTTTGGCTGAAAATTTAACTTCGTGTTTAATAATTCATTTCTTTAGCTGAATATTCAACTTTTTTCAAATTCTTTTTTTTTATTTAAAAAAAACTGAAAATGTAACTATTCCACGTTTGGTTAAAAAAGTATTTTCGTATTTTTTATTAAATTTAACTGTTTTTTTATCAAAATTGAAATGCTTTTAGGTTGCAATATCAACTATTATATGTTTCGTTGACAATTTATCCTTTAAGTTGAAAATTTAACTACTCGGTTGAAAATAAACACATTTTTTGAAAATTCGTCTTTTTCACTAAAAATTAATCTTCTGGGTAGGAAATTCATCTATTTAGTAGAAAGTGTCATTTATTTTGTTGATTTTTTTTGATAGAACGATCTTTTTGGGAAAAATGTAACTATTTTGTGGGAACTTTGTCCTTATGCTTGGAATCTTCTTCTCTTATGTAGCAGAAATTTAATATCTTTTGGTTCAAAATTACTTTATTTCTGCTTAGGATTTAGAAATTATGTTAAAAGTTCATCTTTTTTTGAAGAAAGCATTAATAATCACATTTTTTATTGAAAATATATATTATTTTGTAAAAATTCAACCACTTGGTTGAATTAAACTTCTTTGTTGAAAATGCATTTTTTTTTATTGAAGGTCAATAATTTTAGGTCCAAATTTATATCTTGTAAAAAATGTACCTATGATGTTTAAAATTTGTCCTTTTTGGTAGATAATTAATTTTTTGTTGGTAAAAAATTGATTTCTTTGTTTAAAAAATAAACTTTTGGGTTAAAAATTCAACTATGTTATGGAATATTTATAGATTTGATTGAAAATTCCATATTTTTACCAATATTTTGGCCTACGAAGCCTGTAAATTGGAAGAGCTGAAAAAATATTTTTCTTTAACCTTCTTATGCATGCAGCTTTTTTAATAATAAATTAATGAAAGAACGACAATAACATACTGTTAAAAAACGCTGATTATATTAATTATACCTTGATTGTTACTAACATTTTTTATGTTTCGTCTGTTTCAGGTAAGTTAATATTGCACTCAGGCAGATTTGCCACATACAATCTTTTCTGTAGAAGTTCTAAAGGTGAGAATATCGAGTAATTATCAAAAGATAAAAGTAATTTTCCTTGTAGAATTTTCTTAAGTAAAAGATCGGCATTCCTTGCTATAATGGTGCAGCTGTAAGCCGGATAAATGCGGGCATTAGTATACCAGCGATAGAAACTTGCTTGCACTATAATAGGCTAATAGGGTCTACCGTTTATTATGTATTCTAACAATCTGACACATAGTTACATGTCAAAAAATCGTAATATCGTATTGATTATTATCACATAGTCATGATGTAGTATCGGTACGCAATTTTGTCCCGAGGTCTTGATCGGCGAAATTCATACTCAGGATTAATAGCCATCAATCGATATATGATAATGTTAATTAAACCTTCATTTATATATATTTTTATTATCAAAAATATCAAAAGATCCTCGCGATCTAATCATTAGTCGACAAGCAGAAAGTTCGACACTATGGTTTTTCACTTTACTAGGTCTGTCCACAAAGTACCTGACCTTGCTAACAGCTGCTTCACTCTGTCTTATTTCCTCTACGTCTTAAAATCTTTTCCTCCTAGACGATACAATTCGTGAAACAAACATACATCACAGGAAGATCATTCTTAAATCTTGGCCGAAAATTTTTAAAAGAATAGGTTTTGGAATTCAGACCCAGCTCAAAATTCCGGTACATAAACCTTAGAGGATCCAGCAACACATGTTTCTGTACACAAACTTGCACAGATAATTTTGACGGTTCCTGTGCCGAAATTTGGCTAATAAACAGTATATGATCACGCAAGGAAACCTGCACCGACAAAGAAACCCTTGAATAATCATGTATATGTTTCTGTAGAGGTTTCTTTACAGAAAGCCATCGAAAAACTCATGTCGCTAACAGCTATCAAGTGACTTTCCTTTCATTCCTTTAGAGACCGACCTCACTATCGGGAGAGCTAAGCCAATAGGGAACCCTTAAAGATTAGTTCCTATTCAGGTTTATGTATGAGATCCTAAACAAGTTCCTGTATATGAACCCGCTTCTCAATTAAATCTAAAAGAACAAGCACAGAATAATTTAAAGATAAGATCGCAAATAGGTTTTTTTTTCTTTTTTCGACAAATTTCAAAACAAGGACCGTAGGAATTACCTGTACGGATTTTTCGCAATTTTGCATCGAGAAGCATGTATAGGATCTATTGAGGTTTCTGTACAGGAATTTTTAGGTAGAAAGATCTTCCTCTATCTTCCTCACTGTCGAATGACAATTTTCTATGATTAACACTTGCACTTGTTTCACATTTCCAGTTCTAAATATTTGATTATCTATGCAATAACTATAATCTGAGCCTAATTCAACCAAAATTTTGTTCATTTAGCCAAATCATTTCTTGACCTGCTTGTGACGTCAAAAGATCGAGTTCTAAAAAGTAGTCTGAAATAATTGAGGTATGTTCAATCATTCTCCATGAAAGTCTTGTCAATGTCTGCAAAGAATTTTGTATCAAAAATTTAATAGTTTAATTTTCAGTATAAAGAATTCATTATCAAACTCAAAAAAAATTTTTAAAAATGCGCAAATTTTTTAATCAAATAGTTGTGTTTTTATCTAAAGTTATGAATCTTTAACCAAAAAATGTATTTCTAACAAGGGCGTTACACTTTCAATTGAACAGTTAAATTTTCAGTTGAAAATTATCGTTGACAAGGAAAAATAAATTTTTCGAGAATTTTTCTAATTTGCAATTTAAATGATCAATTTTCAACCAAAATATAAATCTTCAACAAAAAAAAAATAAATTTTTTACATAGTGGATCAGCTTCAAGCCAAGTATTCAAATTTTTAACAAAGAAAATTATAGGTAACAAAATCTGTAAAAAGAGAATGAAGACCAACTTCCTTCTTTTCTTCTACCTAATGTTCTAAACTGCAAACAAGGATAAAGAAATGACTATGCTTTAAAAAAGCATACGGTTTCTATGCTAGTAAAGAAGTAAGTCGAAGAAGAACAAAGGTAATTTTCAATTAGTACTTTTGAAACAAACTTTATGAAAGTAATGCTTGCAAGAGAATGATTTGTCTTAACAAGGTATTTTTCCGCCAAGGTAACGTATTTTAAAGTAATCCTGCTGAAAAATAATTAAATGGAAATTATTTACACAAAAAATCTATTCCACCTTGTTTTATTCACGCCTTGTGTCTAGGTTGGACGAAAATATTTGTATCAGTTTTAATAAGTTTTAATTAGCAGAATCTCATTTTATTCCCTTATTTATTTTTAAGATTTCTATTTCTTTTTTTTAATTAAGTAGTATTCTAAAAAAAAATCAAATAGTAGAGAGTCGTTTATGGAATGAAGTAATAAATTTTTAAATTAAATTATATAAAAATTTAGAATTCTGTCTCAGGGGTCATCCATGAACTACGTTACCAATTCCAGGATATTTTTTAAAACTCTCGCCCTAGACCCCACTATTGGTAAAGAATTATAATTTCCTCTTGGAACAAATAAATTTGAGTGAAGATCTTAGATATTCATCAGGAAATTTCGATTATTGAATTTCTTTTTGTTTCTATCACATTTTTAAAGAAAATATAAAAATAGTTTATTCGCAGAAAAAAACAAAATTCTCTTTGTTAATTTACGACTTCTTGCATTTTGATATGCATGATAATAATATATTAATTTCTGTTTGCTGTATACTGTATATTGCTATGAAATTTATAAAAGAGCGAGAATAGTTATAAGTAGAAAAGTTTAATCAAAGAAGCCGGCTTTGTAACGTCAGTGAAATAAAGCTAACACATTTACAGTTTATTTTTCTAAAAATCATGACATTGAATTGCTCATACACACTTTTTATTGCAACTTGATTTATTCACGCTCCGTATCAAGGCTCACTAAAAATATTTAATTCATTTTTAACAAATTTCAATTAACCAAATATAATTTTATTCTGTACTTTATAACTAAAAACAATAATTTGTTACATTTTTATCCAATATAATTTTAAAAATTTATTTTGTGAATAAATTAAGTAAAACTTAACATAAATTTGTAAACTGAATATTCAATTATAACTTCAATATCTCCTAAATATAAAGATATCCATAAAATCGATTGCAGATAGTAAAATACCGTTCATGAAATAAAGGAAGCCTTTGTTAATCAAAATCGAATAAGGATGTCGACATTTTTCTCACATGAATGAAAAACTTTAAATATATTTAAAAATGTTCATAGATTTTTTTTAACAACCAAAAAGTATCCATTTTTTGTTGCATGGAATCGTTTGATCATGTTTGGAAACCAAGTTTTGTTGTTTGGGCGGCAAAACACAAAAAGATATTGAGTTTTTGAAATTGAAGTTCTAACTTCTTGCTGCACAATAAATTTTAATCATGTTTTTAAAATTTCTTTCACCAATTGTTTTGATGTAGTTTTCTCGCAATTTGGAAACTCACATTTGACGTTTGGACGTCGAAATTGTTTGACTAATCGAATAAAAAAGTAATTAGCACCATACTCGCGAGCATCCTCTTTTTAAGTGATAGTGACCTATTTTGGTCAGCCATCTCGCGAAAAATATTATTATGAGTCAAACATCCTGGCAAGGAAATTAAAAAAAAAAATGTATAAAGACATGCAGGATTTCAATCCTTTTTTTTCATATAAAGCGAAGCTAAAGATTTACTTTTCAAAAAAAAATGACTTTATATGCATTTGATAAATCATTATATTTTTCAAGTTTCTAAAATTTCGAAAATGCTTAAAATTTTTAAAACTATAGGAATCAAAAAAATCATCCAACTCTCCAAATTTTGTAAAATCTTGAAATTCTTAAAAATTCCGTTTAAAGGCTTATAAATTAAAAATTACTACAACAAACATGTGGAAAGACCTAAGTTTCTATTTTGTTTAAACTAAGTTTTAACCTAAGGTGAAATATTCAAAACATTAATTTAAAAATATTCAAAAACTAATTTTAGTCGCTAAAGTTTGTTGACAGTTAATCCTTTATGTAGGAAATTCAACTATAAGGTTCAAAACTGATCTTTTTTGATTAGAAATAAATCCGCGGTTCAAAATGTATAAATTAATTGGTAATTTATTCTTTTTTAGAGAACTTATCTTCTTTTTTGAAAAATTGAGTTTTGATTTGTATTTAAGCTACTCGATTGAATTTTAAACACTTTTTGAAAATGTATTTCTTTGTTTGTTAAAAATTGTTCCTTCTTTGTCAGAAAATTAATTTTCTTGGTGAAAAAATTAAACATTTTTGGTGGAAAGTGCAACTGCTTCTCTAAAAATTAATCTCTATTAGTTCCGGATTCAAATTTTTTGTTTAGAATTCATATATTCAGTTTCAAGTCCAGCAAAAAATTAATTTTTTTAGCTAGAGAATTCTCTAATTTGGCAAAAAAATCTGTGAAGTAACCCATATATTGTGGTACCTTATTTATAATTTTATCTTATTTATTTTAATTATGTTACCTAATTATATTACCTAACTAAATATCTTAAATAGACATCAAGTACGCCATGCAGAATGATGTTCTCAAAAAATACATTTTCTTATTTTTTATGCCAAAGTTTTGTATATTCATAAACATTTTTCAATGTATTTGTTATTAGGTAACAAAACTTAAAAAAAACCTTTTTGCAAACACCTCAGCAAGATTCGACTAAACTTTTTACCTTTATTTTATTATCATTGATACACTTCACTTGATAGCTGCATGTACTTTACTAGGTTAAAGTAATCTAAAAGAGTTTAGCACAATGAGCAGTAATATGATATTAGAAAAAAACGCTTATCATTTTATCAGCACGTTTCTTGATAACTTGAAAAACCGTAGCTTGTAGAGAATCGAAGACTAATAAAAAATATATTGTTTATAAGGCCGTAAATAACCAATGACTGACCGTAAGAGAACATGTAATCAAAGTAAAGAGTTTTATTTTGTACCAAAAAATAATAAAAAGATTGCAAAAACATCTTATTTTTTAATAAGGCATGATAAGAAGCAGTATCAACTTGAATTCTTACAGAACGAATACTTTTTTTCCCTACTGTGCGCCGACACGGATTATCTATAAGCAAACAAGATGAAGAAAGATGAGATATGAAAGCCTCGATCTTAACATTCATTATCTAATTCATATATGATATGCATTTTTTACACATCATCAGGTAATTTCTAACCTCATAAACAGATGTATTTTAATGACCTTATTACTGATTCACTTGTTTTTACTGGTTTTGTATTAATTCTAAAAACTATAAAAACTTATGGAATTTTTTTGAGAAATCGAAAATGCAAATTTTACTCGCACAGAAAAATGATAAAAAATTAAAAATTTTATTTTGTGGTTAAACTATGCTAGATTTGAAAATATATGTTGATCAAAATTGTGTATCCAAATAAGATCTGTACAAGTTAATATTAAATCACCTTTTGTCAGGACGTGAAGTTTTTGTTTTAATATTGAAAAACAAAATTGAAAAAAAAAAGTTTCAAACAAACGACACAAGCTACGCAAAAAAGTAATACGACAAAAGTTATTAGCCTGAATAAGAGGTACACATTTGTTATGATTAATTTTTTGACGAGATGTGCTGTTTTTGTTTCATTCCTGAAAAACAAGAAAAATTAAAAAATTAAATTTTTTGACAAAAAACACAAGCTACGAAATAAAATAAGAGGGTAAAAGTTGTTATCCAAAAAAAACTACAAATTTGTTAATAATTACTTTTCGACGAAGAGCGTAATTTTAGTTTTAATCATCAGAAATGAAACTAAAAATTAAAAAATTAAATTTTGAGACAAACGGCATAAACTATTAAAAAAATTACCACAAAAAAGTTGCCTGTGTGAAAAAGAACTAATAATTTGTTGCAAACAACTTTTAAGTAGGAAACGCAGTTTTTGTTTTAATTTTAAAAATAACATTAAAAACAAAAAATTAGGTTTTCTGAAAAAAGACACAGGTACAAAAAAAAATTAATTCAGAGAAATTTTTTCCGGAATATAATCTTCTAATTTGTCATTGATAAGTTTTAGATAGAAGCGGCAGATTTTCTTCCTATCGTGAAAAATTAGATTGAAAATAGTTTAAATAAATTTTTGGAAGAACGAAGCAAAAGGCGAAAAAAAGACGTAAGTTGTTTATCAAAAAAAAATCTTTCAATCTCTTATAAATTCTTATTATCAAAATATATTAATACCAATGCATATTATAAATTGTCATGATATAAATTTAATAAAACGATACATTTTTGAGGGTAGCTGACGATAAAATTTAATGCAAAATGAGAAACAAATATAAAAGTAATCATCGTAAATAAAATTTGTACTTTATTATGCAATATGTCAATGAGCAATCGCAGGCTAAGGTGCAGAAATAAGTATAATACACATTTGATATAATAAAATTAAACTCAATGTAGAAAAGTTTGCACATCGGACAAAATCGAGTGCAAAGCACGAGATAAGTGAGGAGAATGTGTTCTTTGAAGCCAAAGGAGGTTTAACAAAAAAAAATTTACAACTACAAAATTATAGTTGTGGATACATTGACATTTGATTCCAAAAGGTATAGGTACAAATGTGGGGGAAATATAAAGACCAAGCACGTAGCGCGAGGAAAATGCGTTATCGAGCGCGAAGTGCGAGATAAATATATTATCAAGCGCACTGCGCGAGAACCAACAGTCGTGCGCCCTAGACGTGCTCAAACTTGCGAGCCGCGCGCCATGAGTGTTTTCCCGGGAATCGGGCTGATTCTTTATACGAAATATACCTAATTTTGTGCTATTAGTACAAAGAATGATACGATAGTATCATAATTTAAAGCTATATATTAGATTGCAGATTTACGGACTGACAAAAGGTGCCAATACTTTTTTATGCCTATAACGACAAAAATAGTTTTTAAATTTATAATTTATCTCATCCTGAAATTACGAATTATTAAACAGTTTTCATAAAATATGAGAAAAATTCTCGGACTTACTTTATTATGCCTCAAGTATGTATGACTGATTGGTAGGATACACCGAAAACATTAAATTGAAAAAAACTGCTATTTTAGATCTCTTCAGCGTATACGTAAATGATCAAAAGAGAAATTATTATATATAGATTAGAAAATTCTTCTAAAACATTTTCAAAACATTATTTTTGTTTTTCTTGATCATTTACGAAATGTTTTGATTTGCTCTTACTGTTTTTCATGCGACGAATAAAGGGCTTGCTGAAGTCGGAAATTGTACACAACATAAGCATGATTGAGAAATAACAGGAAATGAAAGTTTCTAAATCATATTTCAAAATTATAGCAATTACAACGTACACTAGTCTTACTATTTTTTGATGAACTAGCAATAACAACTTTCTTGAAATATAAGTACACAATAATGAAACAGGAAAAGCTTCGCAACCGCATTGAAGAAACAATAATTGTTGAATAGGAATGCAACAATCACGCATGGATGATATTTGCGGCTTTTTGAACATTAAAAAATAATAATTTTATTACTAATTTAATTAAAAAATATGTAAAAATACAAATAAGTCAATCAAAACGTTTCGAATAAGAAAGTTTTCTCTATTCTTGCATGAACTTTGAATTATCTTAGTGAAAAAAGTTTTTCTGTAAAAAACAGATGTTTTAAATTAGAAGGACGAATGCAAGAACAAGAAATGCGCTTGACCACTAGGTAAGAGTGGGGATCACGAGTTATTGACGAGGAGTACGTTGCGACGAACTGATTTACAGCGCAATGATCAGCTCGTGGAATTTTCGAAATTCCATAATGGAATATAGTTGACTTCTGCGTACAAATGTTCTCCAGGCTTGAGCGCTTCTTACAAATTTAATTTAATCGTTGAGTTGTTCAATTACGTGTTAATAATCTATAAATTAGGTCTAGGCGATATAATTTTAATAAATTCTCGAAAATTTGGCGATAAACAAACAACCGCGATCTGAGTCCATGCAATTGTTACAGGATATCGGCCAAAAATTACACAAAATTTTTCAATTTTTAAAAATCTCATGTATTTCATGTGCGCAATTTCATAGACAAAAAGACGGTTAAAATTATACTGTTTCTGATCATAATATTGATGTTTATTAAAAATGATAATATACAGAATTTAGTAGCCTAAAATTAAAGTCGAAATTCAGTAATTGCCAATTACTGTAAAATATAATTTCACGAATAATTTGTTTTATCTAAAAAGAGTCAACGAAAAATCAACAAAATCATTTAATTTTGTGTTTTCACATTTTAAGTGAGATTTGCGATACGGTTAATTTTTGCAATGATGTTAAATTAAAGATTTGACATTCTATCTTAATTTTGTATCTCGATTGACATGATTTACTTTCTCATCTATTGGGGTTTTTTCTTTAAGAATTTTCTTTGCAAAGTTTCTATCCTTGTTTTCTTTATCCCAAGAACCATGCATAAAAAATCCATAGAAACAACTGCAAAATTTTGTGTTACAGAACGATTAATTTAATATTTATAAGTGACATTGATTTTCCTGTTAGAACTTTTACTTGCAAAATACTTTCCTCGCAACATAGAGCTGACGAAAACATTTTCAGTTAGTCAGTTTCCGCATTCCGGAAGATGATCATTGATACTTACAAAATTTTGCTTTGTCTTACGACCCGCATATATAAATTTACCAGTATATTAATTTCTGTCCATATATTCACTTTATTTCTTAATTTTTGTTATTCGGCTTTCTTGTTCACAATTCTTTATTTATTTTGCTTTTTCTTTCACTTTTTGAAATTTTTTAGTTTATTTTTTGACGTAACATCTGACAAAAGACAGGTGACTACGAGCTTTGTTACATATAAGCGGAGGGTCTTACAAGGAGACTCTCTCAGTACAATTCTTTTATGCATCTCCTTTTGCCTTTATCTATTTTATTTAAAGGCAATAGCTCTAAATACCTATGTAGACTGCCGAACTGGAGAGAAAATAAGGTCAGCCACCTTTTATATGTGGACGACCTCAAACTGTATGCCTCTCCGGAAAACGACCTCAACATCCTTATAGCGGCGCCAAATAGGTTCTGTAAAGCAAACAGCATGAGTTTTGGACTCAACAAGTGTGCCTGCGTCTACCTACATAAAGGGGGACTATAAAATACATCATCGCGTGACGACCTAGGTGGACAACTTACAGGTGGAATTACCATTCAACATCTTGTCAATAGAGAGACGTATGGATATCCTGAAATACTGCAAGTGGGAACACAAGATGCACGTATGTTGAAAACGGCCTTTTAAAAAAGGTATCGCTAAATTCTGAGAAAAATGTGGGCTCCCAAATTATCTAGAAATGAAAAAAAGAGAAAAGAACATAGGGCAACTCATTTAATGAAACATAAAATTAAC
>JAUELO010022300.1:0-11004 GCA_032357855.1 Amphibolips quercusostensackenii
AAGCTAATGAATATTTTGGTTCTTTTGCTTTGCTGATTTTATTAGAAAATTAGCTGGCGCTCAACTAAGTAGAATCAAAGATAGAATTTTAATAACTGATTACATGAATTTAAAATAATTTAATTAATTTAAAGAGGGGTTATAGTATCTAAATTGTATGACAAATGTGAGGAGAAAATGTGTGCAGCGCATTTCCTTTTACTTTGACGAGAATTTTTTTAACCAACATAAATTCTAAATAACTCATAATATTTTTTTGCACTTTATAATTATTAAACATCGCAAAAAATTAATCTGCATATTTAATCATTACAAATAAACGCGCGATCAACACCCAATGAGACTGCTGGTGCGATGCATGTGCAGTGTGCTTGTGGCGCCGTATTAGGAGAACTGGGTTTTAGTGGTCGACATCAGGTTTAGATTTCAAAGGTGGCTTCTAGTTAATCGCAGAAATGTAAAACTAATCAAAAGCTACCGAACCACCGGTCGAAAAGAAAACTGCTACCATGCAAGTTGTTCTGCGGCGGCGGCGTGGCGCGGTGGCGCAACCGTCTAACATTTATTCATAAAAAATGGATTTCTAACCAAAACAAAAGATTTTTCTCCCAAAATAATTTAATTATAAACCAAATAGTAGCTTATTCATCAGAAATAGGTGAAGGCTGAACCTTAAACAAAATTATAGATTTTTCAATGAATTGTGAACCAAAAATAATATAGTAGACATTATAAATAAAAAGAATAAAATTTCATGAAACATGTGACTTTTTACAAGTGGATTGAATTCGCTTGAATGATATTTGGAATTTTAGAACTTTAGGGCGTTTCAAATTTAATTTATTTAGTAGTACCCACATTAATTTTATCTAAAAGCACACATTTCTCTATTTCTGTAAAACATCTTCTCATTTACCCTACTTTTACAGAGTAGAACCTAGAAAATATCTCACATTGAAAAGATTTATATTTAACATATCCAATGAATTGTTAATATTTGACGATAAAATAAAAATTTGTTTTAATTATCATTCAAATTTGTGGACTTAAGGAACAAATTGAATAATGCTTCAAGTATCATTAATTTGTTTTATTATGCGACCTACGACTTTAGAGTTGGTCTTGAATATTAACACAAACGATAAGGACTTATTTGTTTTGCAGGTAACAAACACTTTGTATAAGAAATTGAATTCCGCATGTATGCATAGCACTTTAGTGACTCGCACCAATTTTACACACCCCTAATTACCAGTTACATGTAAGATTGTAACAAGAATTTATATCACAAGCAAATGTGATATTTTAGTTTTACATTGTTTCTAAATTAATGTTGAAGATTATCGTGGTTTACACGAGCTTTAACATGCTGTACTCTATAATTTACCATGATTGGGCAGTTCTTACCTACTGGAGTGTCATCGATTTCTTTTAGGGTTAAGGGGATAACCGTCCCGCTTTTGACGTTTATTTTCACCCGAACCTCAAAGGAATCATCGTTTACATATATTCCAGCAAGAATATCAAAACTCTCTAATATTGCAAATGCCTCACCATCTAAAGTTGACAATACAATTTGTTCTCGACTTGGCACAGGCTCATAAACGTACTTTCTTATTCTTATTTTAAGTGATGTATCAACTGGAAAAGTGTATCTTCGAAGTTCGAATATTCGTCGCGGGTTTGTATTCGGATTGAGCAAAATAAATTGAAGTTCTTCAAGTTCACATCCATATCCATCAGAAGAAGGAAGTCTGGTAGGAGGAGCCATGGACCTTGAAAGAAGACGAGGACGCCTTAAAGGAGGAAGCCTAGCAGGAGCCATGATTTTGCTATCAGGAGACCTGGACCTACTACGAAGAGAAAGCTTGGCAGGATAAGAAATCCTTTCTGGTGAATTATTTCTATCAGAAGAAGAGGAAGATCTGCTAGGAGGAACACCAGAAATAGGGTCTCCATTAGGTGAGCATTCGAGTTGCAAACTTAATTCTGGAACAAGAAAAAGACGACTGCAGTTTTTTTCGAGTTAATATATTTTATAAACTTCTTGTGGCAATGTTGTAAGGCAAGTTTATAAAAAAATATGAAAAATTAGTTTTACGATTACAAATATGGCAATCTGATAAGAAGCCATCCATGAATTACATAACGCATATTTTCCCAATTTTTTACTTCTGTCTTTACTCACGTTGCAAGTAGTAACAAAATAGTATCATAATTTCAGTAAAGATAGAGTAATATATTTTCGAACTACTCTTAGTGACATAGTGCGTGGAACTGAATGACGAAAGGTTTCTTTTGTGTTAGATATGCTGTTTTTTGGGCAGGTTAGGTCTTTTGCTTAGGCTCTGCTGACCGTTTCAAACATATAAATAGTGCTTAGGTTCGAAAAGTCTTTGTTTTTTAAATATTAGCCTTCCATATATTTCTCCTATTTTTAGGTGAAGACGAAAAATTTTCACCCACTAGAAACCGAATTAAAAGTTAACTTTAAATAAAATGAAATATTTTTTATAAATCTTTTCAAATACACTATAATATTTTAAGTCCCTAAAACTGCCTGAAGGATCTATTTTTTTTAATCTTATAAATTCTTTGCAGTCTTTTCTAGAGACTAAAATCAATCAATATCCATTAATAATGTTGAGGATAATTGCAACGGTGAAGACTTCAGTATAAACAACCCTTATTTCTTTTAAGCAGAGGAAAAACTGATAAATAAATAAATGAAGAAATTGGTTTACAGTGTGACTTATAAACATTCTAGTACTTAATTAGATCGTATAGTATGTTTTATGGTTTTTGCCTTGTCGATTATAATCAAGCTTGGCTAGTCGTCCCGAAAATTTGAGACGACTAGCCCATCCAATGTTTCGAAACG
This sequence comes from Amphibolips quercusostensackenii, assembly GCA_032357855.1. NCBI lineage: Eukaryota > Metazoa > Arthropoda > Insecta > Hymenoptera > Cynipidae > Amphibolips > Amphibolips quercusostensackenii. The sequence goes on from JAUELO010022300.1 coordinate 2,882, forward strand.
ACTAGACGCAGCCTTTTCTTATTGATACTAATATCCTGATGAGAACTTTTTTGGGATTTGTCGACATCTAGCGTGACATATTTTCCGAGTTTCGGAATCCCAAGAATATTGAATACCGATTAGGTGTAATAAATGTTGTCTGTCAGAAGGAAAATAATATAGGCCTTTACGAGGAACAAGAGAAATAGGAGCATCATTAGGCAAACATTCGAACTGTGAGCCTAACCTTGCGAGAAAAAAAAGACGATTATATTTTTTTTGAAGAACGAGTGTTTTTGCATAACGTTTCGATAATAATTTGAAAATCAAGAATATTGATGAACCTAATAATTTTTATTATGCATATGCCTGTGTAGAAATGAAAACAGGGAGCCGGTCTGATAGCCCTAGTTTTAACAGTGAGACAGCCGAAGTTTCTGGCCGGGATTTGGCTAATTCTTTACGATAAGCCTTTAAAGGCTCATCGTAAAGAATGCGGTGAACTTTAAAAGTCAAGTCAACAAATTCTCGCCAAGAAATTGGAGTAGAGTTTAAATCATTAATAACAGAATGTCCTAGCAATTGTTTTATTTTTGGATCTGCGTGCTTGTATGAGGTTAGGAAGAAACAAAGAAAAAATGAATATACAATACAGTATACTTTAATTTAAAATAATAATTATTCGCTTACGAGGTGAGTTTTTAAACTGATTACTGATGTCATTTTTATTTTTATTAAGGATCACGCTTTTATTTGCAAACTTCAAGGAGACGACGCGACGTGAGTGCAGTGTGCTTTTTCGTTCGAGGTGAGAAACTGAAATTTACTAAGTGTCTATGGAAACGCCAGACGCAGAGGGCGCTAGACATAGGGGTAAATGAAAAAGCGTACAGACTAAACTTGACCGAAAATTAAGAAGTATATAAATATAGTTACAATTCTTCTGCTGCACATTGCAAAACTGATAACAGTTTTATTTAATTTAAAACATTGAAAGCAGTTAAACGTTGTTGTTTTAGATAATTTAAAAAGGCGAATTTCTAGTTAACTGATCTAATAAATCTTTAAAGTATACTTTTTTAATAATAATTCAACTGACATCCATAATTTTGTCTTTGGTAATGACGTGGCTCTTCAAAATCAATTAGTCATTTCTAAAACAAAGTATCTTGACCAGTGCCTGTTCAGCTTCTCACCAATTTCTGACCTGTCAATTTCCGGGCTGGTGTAAATAGGAATTGTACGTTACGACAAAATCTTCAGACTCTCAAAAAAGTCATGTCACTTATAAAACTATAAAAAAGACTTTAAAGTTTACTCTGTCGGTTATTTTTTCTCTGTAAGAACTTAAATTTGGTAAATGAATTTCAAAAATAAGTATTTGAAATGTTTAAATAGTTATGCGAATTTGGATAGTAATTATTTATTTTGGTATTCAATCAATTCCTCAAATTGACCTAAATGTGATTACATTTATAAAAGTATTAAAGCGTTATGAATTTAGTTCTATGCTCCAGAGTCCTATACGTTTTTCAATACTTTTTCTAATTTAACGGTTTTTAATTGAAACTCTATCAAATCTTATCCGCATCAGACAATATGTATATACAATAATTTGTACAATAATATATATATGGAATCCTGTTTTCTAGGAATTCGAGAACTTGTATCAAATTCTACTCGTCGATAATTTTTATACTTTTCTGCCAAGATATTTACGTACAAAATTTATTTAATATTATGCAGTTAGAAAATTTTGATAAGAAAGATTTGGATTTCTCCACGGAAACAGATTTATAGCTGAAATTCTGATAGGAATAATTTGATACAAGTGTGGAGTGGATATGATTTTAAAGACTTTTGATGAGAAGCTGTTATAGAAAAGTATAAAATTTGTAGATGGATAGAGTTGGATAAATACTTTAAAGACTCTAGTTAATATCTCTTTCACAACTGTTATAATTTAAAAGAAAAAACCACTTCTAGAACATTTAAAAAATCCTGTCTTAGCTGCTTTTATTTAAAACAAAATTTTAAGTTGAAAATAAAGATACTAGTCTACTGCGTAAGGCTGTTAGTTATAAGACTAATACCACAGTAATAATTAACAACCCAAAAAGTCCACCTCTAACACATTTGGCCAAACACTGCTCATCTAGCTTAACCTAAAACGACTGAAACAAATTTCATCCAAATATAGGTCAACAATTCATCTGCGAAAAACTCCAAGATATATATTCTTAACCCCAAAGGTATTCTTAAAACCTCTTTAAAAGCTCTTGAATATTCTAGGGTTAGTTCTAAGGGGTTGTAATGATTATTATTCATTGGAATTTTTTTAGCGTTTTCACTCGAAGAAAGCCGAAATGGGTTACGTTAATTGTGCTAGGAATAGTTTTTGTGGGTTCATGAATGTTACTGCGGCGATAGCGATAGTAAGGGGGTATTCTGATGTAAACTCGTAAAAATAGCTGAAAAAGGGGTCATTAAATGTACCTGAGGTTGCTTTTGGGATTGCCGAACCTTACTGTGGGGTTCAGAATATGAACAAGAGTCTTGCTCAGGTGACTGGGTTCTCATTTTATATTTCAAATCGTTCTTGTTGTTTAAGCTAAAGGCAGTTGAGACGTAGTTTAATTAATGTAATAGTGATTATTTTTCGGGTTTGTTGAATATTACTGTGGGAATAGGGATATGGACTAGTGCCTTAAGCAGATGTGCAGGTTGAATATGTTTAGTTAAAAATTTTTTGACTCTTCTAGATGAGGGTGGCTAAAATCAGATTCGTTAAATGTGCTAGGGGTAGATTTTGTGTTCTTAAGTATTCGTTTGGCTTCTTTGAATAAAGGCTGAAGATTGATTGCTGAACATCACTGTAGGAATCAAAATATAAACTTGAGTCTTGGTCAGGTGATTAAGTTCTTACTTTTTACTTAAAAATGTTCTAGATCCTGCAGATGAAGGCAGGTAAGACGTGATTCAATTAATGTACTGAAGGTTTTTTTTCTGTTTGTTAAATATTACTGTCTGAATGAGGATATGGACTAGTAATTAGGGTAAATGAGCAGGTTGAATATTTTTATTTCCAAATTTTTTGACTATTCTAGTTGATGGCAGCTAAAATCGAATTTCTTAAATGTGACAGAGGTACATTTTTGTGTTGTTGAGTATTCGTTTGGCTGTTTGTGTACAGGCAGCTAAAACTGGGCTCATTAAATTACCTAAAATTGCTTCTAGGCTTACTAAACATTACTGTAGGAATCAGAATGTGAACTTTAATTTTAGTCAAATGATTGGGTTCTGATTTTTTATTTTGATTTTTTTTTGCTGTTTTAGATAAAGGCAGCTTAGACGTGGTTACTTAAATGTACGAGGGCTTGATTTTTGAGTTTGTTAAATATTGCTATTGTAGAAATAAAAATATGGACTTGTCCCTTGAGTAGATGTGCAGGATGAATCTTTTTATTTTGACATTTTTTGACTGTACCAGTTGCAGGCAGCTTAGTCGCAGTTTTCTAAAAGTTATAGGGGTTCTTTCTTTTATTTTTTTTAGTATTATTGTGTAGATGAGGCTATGCACGAGTGTTTTAGGTAGATGCTTGTAGTTACTTTTTTTTAATTTGAAACTTTTTTGACGGTTTTAGATGAAAACAGCTGATTTGGGGCTCATTAAATGTCCTAGGAGTAGTTCTTAGCGGCAATGACGATAGAGCTTATCCTAAAAATACGATCAACGCAAGAAACCAGTGAAATTTAGAAAGTGTATATGGTTCCTTTTGAAAGTAAACTTTTGACATGTTTGTTAAATATAACTGCAGCTATGGAGATATTTTTATCATTATAGATTGTTTTATCGGTTTTAATTAAAGGTAGCTAAAACCGGGTTCGTTTAATGTAAAATGGGTAGTTTTTTGTGTTTCTGAGTATTTGTTTAGCTGTATCAGTTACAGGCAGCTAGAACGGAGTTTATAATGTACCTGGAAATGCCTTTAGTATTTCTAAACATTACTGCGGGGATCAGTATGTGAACCTGAGTCTTGATCAGGTGATTAGTTTCTCATTTTTTATTTTAAATCTTTTTTGCTATTTCAGCTGAAGGCAGCTTAAGCATGGTTCAATAATGTACTAAGGGTTGTTTTTTTTAATTGGTTAAATATTACTGAGGGAATAAGGATGTAGACCAGTGCCTTGCATAGATGTCTAGATGTGATATGTAGATCTGTACTTTTTTTGCGTTATTAAATATTACTTTGCTGATCGCGATATTAACTATAGTCTTGGAAAGTGTTGTGGTGAGAAATAGTTTTTGTGAGTGCCTGAATATGATTGCGGGGATAGCGAAAATAACTAGTGTCTTACGAAGGTGTCTGAAGTAGCTAAGGGTAGTTCCAGCGAACTGCTGAATATGACTGCAGGCTATGGAGATATTTACCAAAATCTTGGAAATTTTCTTGTAGTGATTTTTGTGATTTTAAATTATTTTTGCGATTTAAAGTGAAGGAAGCTCAGACGTGGTTCGTTAAATTTACTATGGATAGTTATATGGGGTCGATGAATATTACTGTGGTGATGATAATATTAACTAGAATTTACAAAAAGCTTCCACTCAGAATGAGGTTTTTTTTAAAAAAATTTTATATCCCAAAAATCGCAATTAGTGCCCAAAATCAGCTCCAGAAAATCAAAAAATTCGAAAAGGATTACATTTGGGTTAGGTGCATATTTCACTGTAACTGTACCTTTTAGGAAATAGAGATAGTTTTTAGAAAAATAACTTTTGCAGTTTTAAAGAGCTGAAAAAACCCAAAATTTAAGCGCTATTGTTTTTTTTAATTTTTTAAATTTGCTGTAGTAGAGCTGCTGGCAGACAGTACCTCCACCAATTTGCAAAACAGGAATTTTTAGAAAGCGTTTGCTAAAATAGTTGTTTCGCTTTTTTTATGATACAAAAATATCTTATAGAACAGCATGCTTCGAGGAAGGTGCTTAATTAAAAAATAAAATGATGGTATGGTATGCTTTTTCGAAAATTTTTGTGTATGACGTTATGAATTTTTTTTTAAATTTTTACTGGTGAAAAAAATAATAATTACTTATATACTGTCTCTATAAAAACTGGTTTTCAATTAACACTTTTGCTATAAATTTCAATTTGTACTATAGCTACCTTGATGATTCCCATCTTCGTTACTCTTCCCAAAATTTGACAAAAAGTCCCTTGTTTTGGGCGATGTGCCTGATGATATTTCTGTGAAAATACAAGCAAAATTGATAAATTTGGAATGCTAAACTTGTATTACAAAGTGTATGTAAAAGCGCAATTCAATATTTCATTTTATGTCGTATAAGTCAGTTCTAACATAAATTGTGAAACCAAGATTTGCCGATAGTCCAGCAATCTTCAGGGAAAAATGGTGCATATCTGGTAATTTTTGATGGAGTCTTTTTTTTCTCTTAAGTTCTTTATTTAGGGGTGCATGATAAGGGGTCAGGTTCTGTGACAAGAATCTTGTCTTATAACACGGACATTTTTTTGAGAAAAGGTGGAAAGTATTGTCCATTTTCTTAACACATTATTTTTCAGGTCAAGCCATAGTGATTAAATTATTATTTAATTATCAAATTAATAATAATCGACCATTGTTAGTTAATATATATTTAATTTTTTTAATAAATATATTTTCATCACCCGTGAAATGTGAATTTTTTACTAAAGTTTCTTCTAGAGACGCTCATTATCGATTAAAAGTGAATATTTTATGATTTTTATTTAATAAATAAATAATTGTTTAAATAAATTTCTATCACCCATCAAGTGTGCATTTTTTTGCATTTTTTACTGAAACTTCTGTTGGAGCGGTTAATTTTTGTTACATTTTTAATGCATTGTCAACAATAATTTCTCGTTTTTATAAGTTTTCTTAATATAGTTTAACATCTGGCTACGTAATTTAATATCACGAAAATTTCTACAATGACTTTATTTTGTTAAACTGTGAAGGCTGACTGTACAGACCTTGACCTAGAGTTTTGATTATGTTTCGAATGTTTATGATGATTAATTTAGTTTAGATTATGCTGTTACTGTAACTATTTATTGAGAGCATGATAATGGAGGGCTTACAGAATCCTTCTTGTCAGTATTGCGTGCTAACTGCTAGAAGTAACATTGTGAATTCAAAATATTTTTCTTATAAAACGAAAATCTGAGTTATAAATATTTTTTTTGTGAAAATAAGATTTTGTGCGCAATTATTGTGAAAATGGATAAATAGTAGTAGTAGTTGAGACTGCGACAAAAATTATTAAGGAGCAAACATGATTAAAGGTTTTTACAAGTTCTGTTTATAATCTCCCTTAAAATTTTTTTCATGCTGCAGAATCGGACATACCCGCATATTTGTATCTACTTTGAGATTCATTAGTTTGTAAAGACAAATGAGGACATGCCGAAAAATGGAAGCGAAAAAAGGTTGCGATTGTTTACATTTTAATTTTAGCTATGCATCCAAAACCTTTCATCTCATGCTTAAAACTGGGACTTGCAGTTCTAATACACACAAAATATGGGTCTAAAGATTTGTTAAATATTTTGTCTAACTTAGGACTGACTTCCACGTATGCTGAGGTCGTACAATTTAAAACATCAGTCCTAATGGATCATAAAGAACCTAACTTTTGAGGAACCTTTTTATTGTAGTATATTTTTGATAATCCAGACCACAATTTAATGACGTTAGATGGACACGACACATTTTACGCTATGGGTGGGATTTCTGTTATCACTCCTTGTAATGCAGTTTCGTTAGTCGCACTGATTCCAAAATGTAAAACACTTTTAAATACTCGTATTCTGCAGCTAGTTGGAGGTAGTTACATCAAGCTGATACCTCAACAAATAACTAATTTGCAAGGTCTTGGAAGCATTAGAATAGAAATTGTATACGAAAAAAATTGTATTTCTTCTGCAGTGACTGTTTCGGCAACAGATTTTTTATGGTTAAACGCTAAATACAATCATCCTGAAAATACCCCAGGGTGAAATGGATTTATGGAAGGTCTAACTAGATCTTTCACTTATGAGAAATCCCGTTTTCTTTTCCTTCTATTCTTTTATGCCACCCCTCCCCACGCTTAGTAATTATACACTATTTACTGTTCTCACGACTGCAGTAAAGAAAAGTAAATCTCGCGGAAAAAAACAATGTAACATAATACTTAATCACAGAGCTCGTGGAATAATATCTCGCAGTTCTGAAGACTATGGTTTAAGATAAATTATACTGCGACTAGGGCCATTTCATACTCTGATGTTGTATTTGAGAGCGACAGGCTACATTATAGCTGGAAGTGGCTTTAAGGAACTTCTGAGTAAGGTTCATGCAGATTTATCTGTCGATAAAATACTTGATGGGCATGCATATTTTAGGGCAATAACAGGCTATTTGTTAGTTTATTTTTCCGTGAAAAAGATTATTCTGGTGTCCACCTATTTTACAGAAAAAAAACGTCAGGAGGTGGAAGACATTTTGCTTATAATTGGGGAAGAAAAACTTTGTGGTAGAATTTTCTTACCTTCTTTCACAAACATTCTCATCAAATTTACAAATCGTGTGCAGAAGATCGCGAACAATGGACCAACAGTTTGGCTTTGAATTCGATATTTTAAAATTATTACGCTAGTAAAGCAATTTATAGAAGCTGACAGATATTGCCCTCGGAAGAGGATTATATAAGAGTATTTTGGCCAGATGGATTTTAACGATACCTATTGTCTTTGATATTTAGAGGCAGTTTAAAACTTTTGGAAAATTCCTTTTAGCACAAGTAAGCAACACGTCTATGTTAGATCATCCCGGATTTCCATAGACAATGCTGATATCTTAAAATTCTTCGATTGGCTTGCTTCCGACATTGCTTTCGAATCAAGTGATGAAATCGTTTTTTTAAGTACTGAAATCACAGGAATTGATACCATTAATTACCACAATGCAGAAGAAATCAGTATTTCTTTAATGGCTGCCAATGTTGGTCAAACTTTCAAGGATGTCAAATTTCACAGAAAAAATAGGGTAATTCTGCTGCGTGCGTTAAGCTCTTTCATAAAAATAAAGAATAACGTGATAACAGTAAACCCATTCACT
>JAUELO010022310.1:0-11004 GCA_032357855.1 Amphibolips quercusostensackenii
GAAGCGCGAAATAAAGATCAGAAAAGAGTCTGAAAAAATAATACAAGAAATTCATCTCTAATCAAGATGCACGAAGACCTGTTGCACTTTTTGTTATGTTCTGCTGATCTTTATTCGCAAAGCTTGAAATATGGGTTTTTTCAAATAGACAGATCACTGTTGTCAGAAGCTAAGACACACAAAATGCATTTTTTTATAACAATTAAAATAATGAATAATTCTCGTTAATTTGCAAAGTATCATACCAAAGAGTCAACAAAAAGTTATTCTTAGTTGATTCCGTACACAAAAATTAAGCCCATTCATTGTAACTGTGAATTTGTTCATAAAAATTTGTTTCAATTATTAATCATTTTTTTTAGTTAACAAATTAACATAGCAAAGAGTCATCGAAAATACACTTCAAGTTCATTACGCTAACCAAAATTGAGCCAACTCATTGAGAAATTGCCAAGTTGTTAATTTGTTTATAAAAATTGTTTGAGCATTCTCCAAAAATCATATATTCTTAATTAATAATAATGGAACATTTATTTCTCTTAAATTTTATGCAAGTTAGAACACTGGTTTAAGATGTTATTTGATTAATTTGTTTTTCTATGGATAAAATTATTTTTAGAACTCCTAAAGACTCAATAGAGAAACAAATTAACATTGACAGCATGTGAGATGTATGTATTTTTTAACAATGATTCTTTCAGAACATATATGTAGTTTGGCTTCTACCTTCTTAATTTAAAGTGTTCCACGAGGAATCGCATGACATCATATAAATACCACTTCGTATTTTCTTTATTAAAGTAGCGTATAAAATTGGTTCTAAATTGATTTCGACGCCTAATCGGATCTGAAAATTAATCTTATAACAAACTGATTGTATACGCACATAAATAACGTGAATAAAGATAAAAAATATTTTCACCTACCTCAAATAGGAACTTGTAACTATTGAAGTATGTAGCGTATAGTTTGCCACGCATCATATACCATTTGCCTCGTTACATTTTCTTTAATACGCTTGTCATATATGCATCAGTAATTTTTTACAAGTTTTACCAGTTACCTGTCATCAAACTCAAAATTCTTGGCACACATTTTTCAAACCATACTAAACCTACGAACCGATATCAACACAAAACGTCGCGTGCTTGTCGCGGAAATCGTAAACACGACGAAAAACATCTTACTGTCCACAAAGTCATGCAGGTTGAGACTGCGCTTGCGCTATGGTGTTTGCGCGAAATTTCAAATACATAGTTACAAATTCTATATTTTTACTCTACTTTTCTAATTTTTCAAACAACACTTTGAATTCATCAACTTTCACTTACATATTTCCTTATACAAGTTGACAAGCGAGCGCATCGACGTACGACGTAGACGTATGTTAATATTTTTGTTGCGATTGTGGTTTTTTGCCCTTACCGCCTTGCTAAACGGAATAGTAAGCCGCGAAACCTGCGCAACTAAACACTCAATTGTGATTATATTACGACTACCTAGAGAATGGCTTAAGCCCCTAACATGACGCCATTAATTAATCGGATCAAGCAGATGAAATTTTAATGTAAAACCCTTACAAAAATAGGCAGCCAACAAGGGGCCAAACTCGGCAATATTTTGCGAACTGACTCAAACACTCTAGCTTCGCCATTGCCTCGCATGCCGAAGTATAAAAAGGATTACACAGATGTTTTCCTTTGTAAAGTATTCAATAAGTACTATCCAAAAAGATCGAATAATACAATACAATATCCAAGGTGAAAACGAATGAAAGACCATTTAGAAATCCATTCAAATTATATCCAGAAACGAATGTAATACTATAATGTGCAACTCATGGCAGTTGTCGACGGTCGAAAACCAAGAACAAAAGCAAAAAGTGTCATGGCGTGCCCGAAACATACAGTTTAACATTAAGGCGCGTACAGAACTATCAAGGCCCGGTCAATGAATACAAGGCTTACATAAAAACAGCAAGAGATCATATAACTATGAATAAAAAATCGCGATCGTAGACGATTTCATTAATAATAATTGTAGCAACATTCCTAGTCAATAATAACCTTCTGAAATTTAGCAATAGGTACATAAATTACCCTAATTTGCATCATTTGGCAATACATTTGACGTTAATGACGATACCCTCTCCAGGTTTTTGATCATAACGTCACAACGTAAGGATCATGACTTCACAAGTCCAGGTCATATTGCGCTTAACCGGGATCAAAAGTTACTAACAATGTTGATTTTTTGAAGATCTAAAGTCGTATTATCACAGCGTGAGTATCGTGACGTCAAGCCTCAGTGATATGGCGCACAGAATCCAGTTGATGATGGTGGCGTTGTGCAGGCAAATTGGTCCAGACGCTTAAGGGATGCTATTGCACGCACCAAGTATGGTAACCATAGTGATGGAAGTGAAGTTAAATCATAACTTAATGATCGGTCTATATTCCGAGGTGCGTTAGGGACCCTTGTTAATCTTTCGACGCGCCAAAGCCGACCCTGGTTATCACAGAGGCGATGTCAATGGCATGAGTGTCATGACTTCACGCCTTAGTAACATGGTGCGCGGAGGCCGGTAGAACATGGTGGCATCCTGCAAAGCTGAGTGCACCTAATGTTTTAGAAAAGCTATTTTACAGACTGAGTTCGGTAAGCATAAATATGGAGGCGATGTATACGGCTGATCGGGCCAAATGCTTGAGACCCGCCATAACTCGGGCTGAGTTTCGTAACCATGGAGACGGCGGCAAAATTTACTTCGTCACAACTCCCCTGTGCTTAAGTCCCAGGCTGAGGTTCCCCTTTATAATTTGGAAAGCGGCCAATATAAACTAAGATCCCTACGGAACCACGAGGCAGGCCATTCTGATGATGGGCCTTGTGAATTTTGATTTGCTGTTCACGGAGCTCTGGTCCCTCGTCGAATATGGGTTAACCTGGTCAGCGCTGATCTGGGCACTGGCCACTGAACACGCTAAGTGTCGGCCTGCCCGCATGCCCAGCAAGACTTGTGTGTAGGCCCTCTGTATGACCCCTGTATTTTGGGCACTTATCCTCAGCCATCCTTGTCTCCACATGTTGCTATTACATAACACCGTAATCCACCTCGTCTCGTCTAACATTTCTTCATTGCTGGGATTTGGCGAGAGGGCCGAAGGTGTCCTGTAGTTTTCTCTTCTGCACTGTACCCAATTAATTTACCAACTACAGGTTTGCCTTGATGTACCGGGGTGTGCCTCGAAATAGCCATCTGCTAAAGTAGGACAGAATGTGGCCCTAGCTGTCTTTGTTGTCCTCCTTTGGGAGGCAACAGACAGACACTTTAGCCTTTAACTTTTCCGGAACTACCAATTTCCAGGCTTTCAGGTATGGAACTAACTGATGGGTAACCTCATTCAGTTAATGACAATATAACTCACCATCATCTAGTCTTTAATCTGAAAAGATCCACGGCCTATCCACTACCGACTGTAATCTCTTATTGTGTCAGGAATCAGTTAAGTTCTGAAACTAAAAGTCGACCTGCTCTGTCGCTGACGAAACCGGTAACTCGTCCTTCTCGGGCATCCTTGACAAAGCGTCCGCTTTACGATAAAGTGTCTCTTTGCGGTGAATGATCTCGAATCCGTATTCGAGGATTTCAAGGGACCATCTCACGAGTCTACTGGTAGGGTTTCTCAAGTTACGTAACAATAACACTACTGTGGTTAGTAATGACCTTAAAACTGAAACCCTCTAGGTATTTTCAAAATTACCTAATTCTGAACACGACTGCGAGGCATTCCCTCTTTCTATCCGTATAGTTGCTCGCGGCTGCAAACATGGTGCGACTCGCAAAGGGGATAACTTTCTGCTGGACATCCTAAACCTGAGTCAACACCATGCCCTGGCCAGTGACACTAGCGTCCGTTTGGAGGCGAAAGGGATTTTCCTCTATGTCTCCAAATGAAGGATAAGCTAAGATGAGTGCAAAGGTCAGTGCATCCTTCAGACAATCGAAAGCTTACTGCTGCTCTGAATCCCAACGCCAAAGCAAAAAATAGTTAGAATAAGTAAGCGAAAAATGTATTATGAAAGCATTTTCTCTGATTACCCTTTATAGGTTCTTGTTCTTTTAGTTCAGCTGATCATGTAAAAAAAAATACCGTTAATAATTTTCATAAATATCAAAATAATCAATGACTCAGAACTCCTTTATCGTATTGAATTGTGAGTCCCATACAATTTAGAAAAAAATTACATTTTGAATTTTTTTTTGAATCCTAACAATTTTTTATTACTTCAAAAATTATATTTGCACTACAACTGTGTGCATAGTCAGCCTTTGTGGACTTGATTCCGCAACTCTTTAATCTAAAAGATCAAAGAACTTCATAATTTAGAACTACTAAATCAAGGTATACTTCTGAAATATTTTAGATCATCATTTCATAGTTTAAATTTCTCGTGTGATACCAAGTGTGTGTGTGAAGCTAATAAAAAGGGTGAATATGTCACTAAAATTCCATTCAAGTTAAAAACCACTTGCAGCGTTATTTTCGGCCTCAAGTCTCATAAGGCTTCGAAAATCTTTACCAGCTGAATTCTTAACAAGAAAAAAAATAAATAAACTTGGATCTGCAAGAAATTTCATTTATTTTAATTCCTTGAAAGCTTTCGCATTTGCCTGCACTTCCATGCAATTTTCTATTAGTGTAACCTGACCAAAAAACCCCTACTTGTGCGAAAAAGACGTTCAGGAGGAGCTAAATCTTTTACAAACTATTTTACTCATTATTTCGTTCAAGCGGGAAGAAAATGGCATCAATTTTCTGTGTTGTGTCTGTCCTTTTGATGTTTACTTAGCTCTGTAAGAAAAAATATAAAATCAGTACCTTGAGCACTTGATAGTATGAAATTTGAAACTACTAAGTAGGTTTGCGTACATTAGTGAACAGATATTTGGATGGTCTTAAAACTTGCGTAATTTTTTTTTCACTCATTTCTCACATTACTTGATCACTAATATTTGAAGTCTAAAATCCTAATCTTGTAACAATTTCAATATAGAATCTTCGATAAATAAAATAAAACTATAAGAAATGATAAATAAGTAAAGTGAACTATTTCCACCAAAAAACTGACCAAATTCACTTATTTCTAAACGAAAAGGTGATTTAGAAGAATTCCAAATAATTCGATAAAATCTATACAAATTTGACATAAATTTAAAGAAATTTACAATAGATTCACACAAAATTTATACAATTTAGGTTGAACAAAATAATTTTAGTAAATTGAAAAAACTTACAAAAATGCAACTAATTTCAGTTAAACTAAAGTGATTCATATGAATTTATGAGGAATCTCAGAAATCGTATAAAATCTAACGAAATCCGTTTAAAAAAAACCATTAAGCTTGATAGTGGCTGTAAAATTGTTCTACATTTTCCTAAATTTGAGAAAATTCTTGATTACCGGAATAACATTTCTTCAAATCCCTCTAAACCCTTTAAAATATTTTAAAATCCTATGAAAATTTGTAAAGACCCTGAAAATGCCTGAAAATCTCTTCAAATACAATAAAATATTTATTTGAAATCTTATTAAATTACTGAAATCAATTTGAGATTTAACAAAAGGGGATACAGACTCTAGAACAAAGACTAAAAAAAGAAAGAACCCATTTGTAAGTCAGCACAGTTAGAAAGTATCATGGAGACGTTAGAAAGCTTAAATTGTGAATTTGTAGCAGGGCAGAGTGAGAACTACGATAGAAAACTTTGAGAGATTAAAAGAGATTAAAAATGTGATATAGTGGATGAAATGAGGAATGTAAAAAAAAGGAAAGTAAGAAAGGAATTAAGAAAATGAAGAAGTGTGAAGTAATAAAGGATAAGAAAAATAAATATACTGGTATGTGTGATAAAAAGAAACAAGGATGGCTGACTTTAAACAGGATTATAGATATTATTAGTTGAAACAAATTTAAATCATAGTGTAGAAAAGACGATGGTCGTGATGTTTCGAAAAGGCGTGTTGAGAAAAAACGAATGGATTACGAGATGGCGAGGGGTACAGCTGCCAGAAGTAGAAGAGTATCAATATTTGAGATTTACCTGGCTAAAAAATAGAGTTTATAGAGCTCATAGAAGAGAAATGGTAAAAATAAAGGCAGGGGTAATGAAACAGGTATGGTGAAAACGAAAAGTACGGTTTAAAAATATGGAAAAAGAAGGATCGAAAAAAAGATTGATTTTAAACTTTGGAAGTTTTTAGAATTTGTAGAGGTTGAAAGGTTATAAAAAAGTGCATAAGGTAGACACTATAGGTAGGCTGAATTTTGCCTGAATATATGGTGAGAAAATTAACGCAAAGGGATAAATTAAGTGCTGGAGAAGGAAAGGGAGCATAACAATTTTTGGTAAAGCTAAAGAAGAGAAAGGGCAAAAAAGTGTGTCAGGCAGCTAGAAGAGAGTGTGAACTACACAATTAACGAGATCAGAGAAAGATAGAAGGGTTTTATTCAGAGATAGTTATATAAGGAACAGGACTGGAGTAATCTATGTGAAATTGGAGAAAAGAGACCATTTAAGATAATTAATAAAAATATTAGGAATAATTAAGAAATTAAAATATTATAAATGTGATAAGATGATAAAAAAGGAAGAAGTACGGACATATTTCTAAAAGGTATGAATAGACAGTAGATGGACCGGAACAGCAAGATTTAGATTGGAAAACAAGGTAAAAGAAGAAATGCATTGGGAAAAGCGGAAGATAGCAAGTGCGGATTTTGTAAATGGAAAGAGAAAACATGAAAACATGTATGGCGAGAACGCAAGAAAGAAATAGAAGATAAAGGATGATTTTAAGAAAATGTGGTGAAGCTTTTAAAGAAAGATAGTTTAATTGAGGAGAGGACTAAAGAATTGGAGGAAGCAACAGCAACGAATGATAAAGAATGCAAAAGTGAATGTCAAAAAATGGCTAGAATAATATAAAATATGTAGGTAGTAATATTGTAAGAAACAGATGTCATGAATGATCCTTGTGGGACACATTGTGAATAAAGAGGAAATGTTTTGAATCATTAAAAATATTTTTTGATCTTTTAGATTTTCGTAAAGCTCTTCAAAATTCTTTGAAATTTTCAAAACTACCCTAAAATATTTTAAGCCTTAAAATATTTTGAAAACAATTAAAACTTTTCGAAGATCTTGAAACTCCTTAAAATTTAAAAAAATACCCTGAAATCTCACAAATCCTTTTGAATCGCCTCACTATTCTTGACCTTTAGTCAAGGTGCTTCTCACGAAATTCCGTGACTTTTGGCAAGTTTTTTTCTTTAATCCCTGATCTATCCCTGATTTTCCTTAAGCACTAAAATTGCATGACTTTGTCTTGATTCTCGGGGTGTCCCTGACCAAACTGTTTAAGCAATGATGTCTTCAAAATTTAATAAAACTTAAATATTAATACGTGGCTTTAAATGTAAGTAAGGGTAATTTTATATTCAATGAACCTGAGATGGAGAACTTCTCGTAGAGCTTTATAATATGCTTTAGCATAAGCTTTAGGCGCGTCACGTAAGTAACCTTTGTAGGTTTTTGTTCTTCTTCTGCTGCTGAGCATATAAGAAGGACATAGTCATTAATTAATTTAAAGAATTAAACAGTCACTAACTTTTTATGTTAAAAAAATATGTATGCTGTAAATTCATGCAAATTTCGTCAATATCAACATTTAAATATCACTATACACTTCAATTCGAGTAAAAACTATTTATGAAAGCACTTTAATAGCGCGTACTGTCATTTGAATATGAAACTTTGGGAGGAGAAGCGCAAGGGGGGATGGGGTCACGCTTCTATACCTGATCTCATAGGACTGCACCTTTCCCTCGGGACTTCCCTTACTGAATGGGGCTCAAGATTGTTATCGAACCTCCGCTATTAAGGGATGTAAGTAGCCGTTGTTAGGGTTTGTTATTGACTGTTGGTAAAGTATGTGATTAACCAATGATAAGGTTGTTATTACCCGTTTCTATGGCATGTTATTAGCCATTGCTAAATGTTATTATTTAACATTTCAAGGTCTGTTTTTGCCCGGGGCTATGTTTTCTTATTGTCCCTTTCTAAGGGAATTCATTAGCCATTTTTAAGCGTTTTTCGATCGTTACTAAGAATTTTTAGTGCCCGGTGGCTAGGGAGCGATATTGATAGTTGTTAAGGTTTGCACTGACCGTTGCTAGATAGTTTTAGTGGTCGCTATAAAGGGATTTTATCATACGTTGCTAGATGATTTTATTAGCCGTTGCTGAGTGTTGTTATTGCCTATTGCTATAGAGCTTTATTGAACGTTTCCAGAAGTTTTTACAGTACCTTTCTAGAGAATCTTATTGACCGTGGCTAAGGTTGTCATTTCCTGGTGCTAAGGGTTGTTATTGCCTGGTGCTAAGAGTTGTCATTGTTTGTTGCTATGGAATGTAATCGTTATTAACTACTGCGACATAGTCCTTTAATCTTTGTTAATTGTTGTTATTATCCATTTCTATAGGTTGTTGTTAGACATTGACCAAACACCTACTCTAGTAGTAAAAAAACCACGCGTTCTGTTGTTGGACCTTATAATTCGCGACCTTGTAAAATTGAGGAGAGGTAATTAAATTTGTGCGATCAACATAATTTAAAAATTAAGAATCTGTTAACCTGGATTGCTATAAATATGCGCAGAAAATTCTGTTTAGACTTTCAACTAGGATGCAAAGGGAATTCCGATACCAAATAATTATAACTATCAAATAATTGAATTTTTTATTCTTTATTTGAATCGTCACAATTTTTATAGTTTGAAAATATCTTACTTCAGAAAGTATTGATTCAAACCTGGATTTTCGTACTCAAGTATCCTCGCCCTTCTTAATGCCTGCAATCAGTTACGATTCGCCTGTCGCTCTTCCGCAGTCATTGAGCGAAAATTCACATCTGAATCCCTCACAGTAAAAAGTCAAAAGTATTTAAAACGAGTACCATCAGCATTTTTTTACGGAAGACTTGATTCTGTAAAAAAAATAGTTCACTGAAAAACCAAGCGCCCAACGTGAAGACTGGTCGAATTTGATTAGCCAATAAAATCTTTTTTGAAAAACCCGAGAGGAAGGCAAGCGAAATCAGATTGGTACTATATGCATTGTCCCTATTAATGTTATAAGGGTTTTTAATAAATTTAGATTGCTTCCTTATGATTTCTTGATAATGTAACAGGCATCTGTAAAATGGTGTTACGTTAAATGAAGTTTGACTGATGCTAATGTTCGCGAACAAGGCTCAAAAAGCAAACTTAGATGCTAACTGACTGACTAGTAACGCTACTCGAAGAATCGTAGACGAAGTGATACTAAAGAATGCTGGAGCAAAAAAGGACGAACACCTGAATCAACCTGCGGGTTTTATATGCCAGATTTGGTAGGTGGAGTAGTGTCAAAAGTCACCTTTTGATTAGTCTTCTGTCATTTTGTTCCTTATTTTACAATTCATATCCGCATCAATGCTGGGTATCGCGTTGATATTTTATGCAAAGCAGCATATTCCCTACTTGATTTCTGTGGCGTCCATCCTCACGAAGATATTAGGAAGAGTCAATAATTGTTTTATGTCTAGGAAACAGTTTGTTTCCAGGTATTCATCAAACAGTCTTATAGTGATAAAAGATAATTTATGTCTATTTGTCGCCCCAAAATCTCTCTCTGCTAGAAATATTCTTCAGAACCCCGTTACCACTTTCCGTACCGAGTAGCCCTTGCATCCTCTAATGATGTGTCGTATGTCGGCCACTTTTAATAATACCATTAATTATTAGAAATGCATTTAGTATGCTACTTACTGTCTCCTAATCAGCAGATCGTAACCGACTTTCGACGTCGGTTCTAATGCTGCAAAAATATTGAAAATATGCCTAACAATTTTATTGATAAAATTTACAAACGATGAGCTCCAATCAAGCTAGCACCTAGACAACTGATATTGCCAAATTTGATTGTATCAGAATGTTTGGCTTTTTTAGTCAGTATTGCCGATTTTCGGGCTCCAGTACATTTTTGAAAAATTAAAATTTGACAGGAGGTGATGACTTGACACAAGCTAGCACCATTGCCATATAAAAATTTAAAAAAAAATTAAAATTAGGCACGACAGAATGTTAAGCTCTTTTTGGACTCATAAAAGCGTCAACAAACAATTTTTTAAAACAAACCTGCTAACAATAAGAAAATCTTCTGTGTAAAAGACTTAAACTTGGAAAAAACAATGTACACCAGAATTTTGCTATTATTTTGGCCTCTCGAATGCACGAAAAAAAATCCAAGAACCACCACGTGTAAAAAAATTTGCAAAAAACAATTAGCGCTAAAATTTTGGTAATATTTTGGACTTTCGAATGCACCACTAAAATTTTTAGAAACCACCACAACGTACAAACAAAAAACACCCCCCCAGAAAAAAGTTAAACCTGGCAAAAACAAAATAGAAAGTAGTGTTGGCCCTTCCTTGTGATCTCAAATGCTTGGCATTTTTTTGCAAAAATCACCATGGCATATGCAAAATTTAACGCCTATCTATAAATTTGAATTTGAATTTTTAAGAAGCTCAAAAATCAGAGAATCTATTCACGTTGTGGAATTCACAAAATCATTATTTTTTGACAATGTCAAAAGGTACAAAGGTACCCTTTAGCGATAAGGGTTGAAGCCCAAAAATCGAAGTTAGTATTTTCAACGAGCGTGGTATCACGGGGTTTTTTAGCCTAACGGTTTAGATATATAAATAGGTGTGGATATTTTTAAGGAGCCGAAAAATTAGAGACTCAATTGTCACTGTGAAATTTCAAAAAAGATTAATTTCCAGGGTGTCCAGTGATTCTTATGAATAAAATTAAAAAACCGCGAACACACAATTGCTTTTAAGGACATCGACGCCTTTGCATGAGAAATAATTTGCGATCAAAAATTTAAGTGAG
>JAUELO010022349.1:0-11002 GCA_032357855.1 Amphibolips quercusostensackenii
ATCAAAAGTAAAATGATCAAAAACCAAAAAATCGTTTAAAGTCAGAATGTGTTTTTAAAGACGTTTTAGGGGTCATCCATAACTTACGTAACACACTTTTTTCCTATTTTTTACCCCCTGCCATCCCCATTTAACAATTACTAACAAAGTATTTTGGACCTTTTTTACATTCTTTTTTTGAATTACTGGCCCATATCTTCAATTATTTATTATTGGTTATGCATTGTTCTAGATTTCATGAACAGCTAACCGCGACTTAATATAACATAAATACTTTAAATTACGATTTTGATCATGATAAACGCTAATAAAATGTAATATAAAATAAAATTATACAATCTTCTCAAATCTTTAATAAAAACTCTTTTTTATCAATATTTTTTTTAAATACCCAAAAATCATTCAAATTATTTAAAATCTTTAGAAATACCTTTAAATATTCGAAAATCTCATCAAATCTTTAATATCATTTAAAATCGTTCAATTCTTCTCAACATATTGTTTGAAATTTCACTAAAATATTATATAATCCCTGGAAATCCTGTAAAGTTATTTTAAATTTGACGATCATTTTTGAAATTTCTAAACATTTTTTTAATCCCTTGAAACTTTTTAAAAATCCTTTACAATACCCTAAAATACTTCAAATATTTTCAAAATCCCTTAAAAATTTTTAAAGCTACTGAAAATTTCTTGGGACATTTTAAAATACAGTAAAATATTTTAAACCCTTTGAAATCTCTTTAACTTCTTGAAATCTATTGAAATTCCTTAAAAATATTTAAAAATCTCTTCAAATCTTTAAAATTCCTTCATTCATTTAAGCAAAATTTTTTTTATTAAAATATTATAAAAACCCTTCAAATCCCATGAAATTAAATTAATTTTTGAAACTGTTAAAACTTCATTGGAATCCTTTCAAATACCCTCAAATATTCCGAATCTTTAAAAATTCCTTTGCAATTTTTCAGAACTCTTGAAAATTCCTTAGAATAAAAAAAACCCAAAAATCTTCAAAACCATTTAAAATCTCTTTAAATACTTCAAATCTACTAAAACTCTTTGGAATATTTGAAAATCTCTTCAAATCTTTCAAATCGCTAAATTATTGTTAATAAATTCTTTGAAATATCACTCAAATGTTATATAATCTTTTGAAACCCCGCAAAATTACATAAAATCTGAAGATATTCCTTGAAATCCATGGAAATATTTGAAGTTCTATGACGTTTCTAAAGATCCTCGAAAATTTATTAAAATACATTTTCGAGATCATATAAAATCCTCTAACATTACTGAAATCCTCAAAAATCTGAGGAAATCCCGTGAAATTTCTTGAAATTCTTTTTAAATCCTTTGAGATCCTGGAAAATTCATTAAAATATCTTATCGAAAGCCTCTAAATTTGTTGAAATCCTCAGAAACCTGATAAAAGCTTCTGAAATCAACTAAAACTCATCAAAAATCTTCTAAAATATTTGTAAATCCTCTAAAATTCCTTGAAAACATTTCAAATCTTTTCTGCTATCTCCGAAGGTTTACAAAAATTTGATTGATTTTAATTCTGAAAATTTTTTTAAATTTTTGGAAATACCTTAAAATCTTTGAAATCCTTTAAAATCCTTCATTCTAGTGAGCAAATTCTCCGAAATTTTATTAAAATACCTTATTGAGAGCACTTGAATTTACTGAATCCTCGAAATGATAGCTCCAAAGGTTTAAGAAAATTTGATTGATTTTAATTCTAAAAATTTTTTTAAATCTTTGGAAATACCTTGAAATCCTTTGAAATCCTTAATTCTCGTGAGCAAATTCTCCGAAATTTCATTAAAATATCTTATTGAGAGCATTTGAATTTACTGAATCCTCGGAAATCTGATAAAACCCCATGAAATCCGTTAACATTCCTTAAAAATAAAAATAAAAAACTATGAATTTTCAAAAACAGCAAAATTATTTTTCAACCAAACAGTTTTATTAACAAACAAATAGTTAAAGTTTCAAGAAAAACTAAAAGAATCTTCGACTAATTAGTTGGACTTTTAACAAATTTTCATACGAAAAAGATGAATTTTTTCGAAGACAGTAGGGTTTTCAACCCAAAAACTTTTAATTTAAAGCCAAAAAAGTTCATTTTGAACCAAAAAAGATTACGTTTCTACCATGAAAGATGAATTTGTAACTAGTTGAATTGATCGAAAAAACGAATTTTTAATAAAATAGTTCAATCCTGAACCAAAATGATGAATTTTTAATCATTAAAAATAAATTGTAAACCAAATAGTTGACTTTTTAACTAAAATATATATTTTTTAAATCAAAAATAGTACCTTTAAATTTGTAGTTAATAAAATTAATTTACAACAAAAAAAATTTAATTTTCAACAAGTAGATTCAAAACAAACACGACGAATTGTTAACCAAATAATTGAATCATTAACCAAAAATATAAAATTTTTAACAAAAAAGATTACTTTATGACCAAAAAGACGAATATTGATCAATATGCACTAATTTTCTAATAAACAGTTAATTTTTCAAATTATAAAGGATAAATTTCCAAACAAAAGTGCAATACCTACATTTTTAGACTGAAAATTATTTTTAACAAAAAAAATGATTTTTCCACAAAAAAGTTGAACTTTCAACCAAAAAAGATATATTTTTTACGAAGAAGATTATTGTTCTACCAAAACAGACCAATTGTCAATAAAATATATTAACTTTTCACAGAATTGTTGAATTTTTAATCCATAAAGACAAATCTACAGGCAAGAAAAAAAAAAAAATCTAGAAAGCAATTGAAATTTTAAGCTGAAAATATGAATTTTAAACATAAAAGCTTATTTTATGCCAAATAGTTAGATTTAAAAAAAATTAATTTTTATTAAGTAATTACATTTTCAACAAAAGATATGAATTTTTAATACAAGTAGTTGTTTTCAACCAAACAGTTAAATATCAAACTAAATTGTTGAATCTTCAATCCAAAAAGCCGAATTTTTTACAAAACAGTTCAATTTTTAATCTGAAAATATGAATTTTCAACTTAAATAATGAATCTTCATTAAAGAAGTATTACTTTTTAACCAAACCGTTAAATTCTTAACCAAAAAGGATGTATTTTCACCCAATAGTTGAATTTTTAACTATAAAAGATCCATTTTCAACTAGAAGGATCAATTTTGAACCAAAAGTGGAACATTTTAAGAAATTAATTGTCAATGAAAAAAGACAATTTTTAACAAAATAGTTAAATTGTTAAACAAATAGATAAATTTTCAAGCAAAATGATGAATCTCCAAAGAATAAAATTAATTTTTAATAAACTTGGGTAATTTTGAACCAAGTAGTTGAATTTAGACCAAAACAGTTTACTTTTTAAGAAAATATTTAAATTTACAATAATATAATTAAATTTTTAACCAAATAGTAGAATTTTTAATCAAACGAGCTGAATTCCAAACCAAAAATATAATAGAAGACTTTTCGAACAAAAATTGAAAAAAATTATCTTATTGGGTTCTACTAATTCAGTTCACATTTAAGCGAAAAAAATGGGAAGAAGGGGAATGGGAAAGTTTTTTAAAAACAGGGGGAAAAAGAACAATTTCAAAAAAAGAAGTAAAGAGCCGAATAGGGGAAAGAGTTTCAAATCTGAAATATGAAAATGATTTCCAAACTTAAATTATTATAGAACTGCACCTTTTTGGGGTAACGTACTTTCACAAAATTCACAAATTTTCTTTAAATTTATCATTCAGAAACGTACAAAACGTACTAACTGTACATTATCGTCGCGCGCGGCTCGTTTCGTTCGCAAGTTTGAGCGCGCCTGGGGCGCGCGTCTGTTGAATCTCGTGCTTCGCGCTCGATAATAGGTTACCTTGCACTTCACGCTCGGACATATTTAGACCCTGTTCTTGGCGCTCGGATATTTATTCTTTGCACTTGAAATGCTTGAATGAAACTTTATCAAAAACATATCTTTTAGATCCCAGTATATATTTGCATCTCCATGTTCTGTATTTTTTACGTAATTCAGTATATATAGATTAAATTGCTTAAGGCTCTCTAGGCTTTGAAGCGCACATTCCCATGGGGACACTCGCGCTACGCGCTCAATTTATTAAAGACATTTTTAAATTTAGTTATATTTATTTTCTGAATTACCTAACAATATAAAACCACAATCCTTTTTTGGACATTCTTTTCTATCTCATGTTCTGGTAAAAGTATAATTTCTGTCGTGACAATATTTTTGATTTATGAAACAAAATATTCTACAAGTCTTCCTTTAAACTTTTCATGTATATCGCGTCTTTTGGCGTAATATTGGATTTTCGATTTTTGCATATCAATTTTAGTAAATCAATTAAAAACCAGGTGTTCTTTCAAAAAATGGTTCGAAGAAATGGGTCTAGTCCTATCAAAAAATATTTTGAAAATTTTCTTAGGACTTTTTAAAAGCTACAATTACTTCCTAAAACTTTTCCCCATGTTTTGCGTCGTTTGGCTGAAAATTTAAATTATCGATTATTTTCATAGTATTTTGAACAGTAAAACCAAAATATCAAGTCTTATTGAAAAATAGTTGAAAGGAAAATTATAGGTCTTTTAAAAAGCTACAATGCTCCATAGAACAAAACAAAAATCGAGTTTAATCAAAAAATGGTTGAAACTAAAATTGTAGATATTTTGAAGCGATTCAATTTCTCTCTTTAACTTTTTTCACGTATATGTCGTCGTTTGTCGGAAAAACGGAATATTTGATTTTTGGATAGTATTTTCAATGGGTCAAACATAACCGTTGGTCAAGGAATGTTGGTTGACAACTCGTTCCTTCTTCTAGTACCCCAAAAAAGTGTGCAAAAGCTCAATTGGATCCGTTCATTTTTTCAAAAGTTATCGTGTTACGGTCGGACGGACGGATAGACAGACACACGGACAGACGCCATCGTCAAAACTCGATTTTCGGTTTCAGGGGGTCTCAAAACGCAAAATCCGTTAAAAACTGTGGTCTGAATTTTTGGACAATTCTAATAATTTCTCAATCATAAATGACAAGAATATAAAAAACCAATATATATGTCTATAGCTTATTCTCTTAAACTGATCCATTGAAATTGTCACTGGTTGAATCAGTACTTTGAATTATCACTGGTAAACCATTGATTTTTCGGCATTGACTGGGTGAACCCGTAGGTGGCTTAGCTAAAACAGAGTTATTGAATATATACAGCAAAAAAAATGTTCAAAGTGATGCCGAAATCAAAAGCATTTTGTACTGCCGGAATGAACGAAATGAACCAGTGAGATCTCATTGATTGTTCGTGAAACGCTTCTGGCTGTTTCAACCCGTGAGAATTTACTGAAAATCAGTGACATTTCACTGGATCATTCTAAGAGAGAAGATAAAAGATTAAAAATGTAAATTTTATCACTTTATAGCACGTATTTCTATCACTTTCGAAGATAATTATTATATCAGGTCATTCAGTTTTAAGACTTCGTGGCTACTTAATTTATGGTCACTGTCAAGACAGTGTATTGCATTATGACGTTAAGCTGGCAATGTGCCTCCTGAAAACGCAGCACTAATGATATTTATATGTAATTGCGTATCAGCAATCGAGAAAGTCATTGCCATAGTGTTAAAGGTCACGATTCATGATCACGTCAAACTATCTTCAAATAGGTCTTCTTTGAATTATTTATTGATCGTCAAAATTTTTTTAATAAATTAATCATACTATTTTTCCTCGATTCAACCATACCTTTTACAGTAAAAACGAATGCTTTAATGAGAGCAAGGATACTTTGAATTGTTACACTTTAAATTTAGAAGCAAGTTTAAATTAAGAAAACATTTATCTGGATTCAAGTAAAGTTTATCTTAGTTCAAGAAAACATATGTATGATTAGGTTCTGAAATTCAGATATTGACGTCTTAAATCAGGGTGGCCGTTTTAGTCGTGGAAAAAAATTCCCGATTTCTTTCAGGTTCACAAAACTTTTCACGGTAATTGAAACTTAAAAAAAAATCAAACTCTTAAAACGGAAAACTTTTTTTTCGAATTTCAAACTTTTGAAATTGAATCTTAACAAATTTTGTATTCGAACACTAAAAAATGTACACGTATAAAATAAAAGCTTTCAACAGTTTCCAAATAAACAATTTTAAATTAAATCCTATCAAACTGCAAAATCGGAAATTTTAACTTTTATAAATTGCACAGTTCGAAGATTTGTCGACAACTTACAATAATGAAAATGTTAAAAATAAAACACGTTCTTGTTCCAATTCAGTAACAAATTTTAAATAAAAAATTCCCCCTTTCATCTAGGTGCTAAAAATACAAAAACTGGCTTTTTCCAATTCAAAAAAAATTGCTAACTAATTTTTCACTCTTCTAACTCAATAAAAATGATAAAAATAAAAAAGTACCTCATCCAGTTAAGAAAAACTAAAAACCCCAAATTTTCTCTCTTCCGACTCGACCAAAATTTTAAAAACCAAAAAACTATCCCTCTTAAAATTCAGAAAAAATTGAAAATTAAAATCGCCTCTCCTTTAATTCAATAAAATAATTTTTAAAAAATCATCCTATTTCAATTCAGAACTAAGATAGAAAATAAAAAATCCCCCCCTTCAACACAATGAAAATGATAAAAAGAAAAAATAGCCTCTTCCAATTTGAAAAAAAACACAAAGTTCCTCTCTTCCAACTCTACAAAAATCTTAAAATTAAAAAATTGGCCTCTTCCAATTCAGAAAAAATTTTAGACAAAAGTTTCCTCCCTTCCAACTTATTAAAACTGTTGAAAATAAAAAAAATTTCCTCTTGCAATTAAAAAAGAAAATCAAAAATTCTATTCTAAAAGACAAAAAAAAATATTAAAAATAAAAAAATAGCTTCTTCCAATTGAGGAAAAAATAAATCACTAAAATTACATCTCTACTTACTCAATAGAATTAACGAAAACAAAAAAGGGGCTCCTCGAATATAGGAAAACTTGAAACGCAACATTTTAAACCGTTAAAAATAAGAAATTTTCCTTTTACAATTTAGATAAAATTTTAAACCAAAATTTTACACCCTTCCAACTTATTATAATTGTTCAAAATAAAAAATGTCTTTCTTTCAATTCAGAATTAATTTACAATACTAAATTTTTAACTAAAACTCAACGAAAATGTAGAAAAGAAAAAAATGATCTCTTCCAATTTAGGAAAGAATAAATAACTAAAATTTTACCCCTTCCAACTCAATAAGAATAATAAAAACAAAAAAAAGCTCCTCCAGTTTAGAAAATCTTAAAACTTAAAATTTCCATCGTTGCCACTAAAAAAATCTTAAAAACAAAAAATTATCCCTCTTTCAATTGGGAAAAAATCCTAAACTAAAATCCCTCCCCCCTTCCAACTTAATAAAACTGGTAAAAAGAAGAAATTTTTTGTTTTTAATTTATAAAAACTTTTAAAGCAAAATTTTCCTCTTCTTCAATTTATGAAAATAGTTACAAATGAAAAATTTCTTTCTTCCAATACGAAAAAGAATTCTGCAGTGAAACTCAAAAAAAAATGTTAAAAAGAAAAGAATGACGTCTTCCAATTCAGGAAAAAATAAATTACAAAAATTTCATCCCTAACAACTCATTAAAAATGATAAAAACAAAAAAGATGCTCCTCCAGTTTAAAAAAAATTAAAACTCAATATTCCCCCCCCCCCCATTTAAAGGAAATCTTAAAAACAAAAAAGTATTTCTCTTTTAATTAAGAAAAAAACCTTAAACTCAAATTTTCTCCCTTCCAACTCAATAAAATTGTTAAAATAAAAAAATGTTTATTTTACAATTCAAGAAAAATTTTAAACTAAAAAATTTTTTTTTAACTTATTATAATTGTTGAAAATAAAAAATTACTTTCCATAATTCAAAAAAAAATTAAATAAGAAATCAGTCACTGGCACTCAACAAAAATGTTGGAAAAAAAATGACCGCTCGTTTAGAAAATCCTAAAACTTGAAATTTTCTTCCTTCCCTCTCGATAAAAGTCTTGAAAACAGAGAAGAATATCTCTCTTGCAATTTAGAAAGAAATTAAAAATTGGAATATCCTCCCTTTCAGCTCAATAAAAACATTTGTGAAATTACGCTTCGCCAATTCAGAAAAAAGATTGAAAATAAAAAGTTTCACCCTTCAACTCAATAAAAATTCAAAAAGAAAAAAATGGCCTCTTGCAATTCAAAAAAATATAAGGAACTAAATTTTTATCCTTTCCAGCCTAATAAAAATGATAAAAACAAAAAGGGATACCCTCCAGTTAAGAAAAACCGAAAACCCGAAATTTTTATCCAAATCGACTAATATCTGAAAAACAAACAAATTTGCCTTTTCTAATTCAGAAAAAAATTAAAAATTTAAATCTTGTTTCCAATTTATAAAATTTTTAAAATCAAAATTTTCTTTTCTCCAACTCGATTAAAATCCTAAAAATATGGTGTATGCCTCCTACCATTTCAACAAAAATAAAATTTCCTCGTTTTAAATTCAATGAAAATGTAAAAAGATTCCTCTTGCAATTCAGAAAGAATAAAATGCCAAAATTATCACCCTTTCTCTTTAAATTAGAATTATAAAATCCAATCTTTTTTTATACATACATCCTTTTTGGTAGAATTATTTTCATTTGTATTCGCTTTAAATTAATAATTGCTTAATTGTTATATAAAGATCAAAATTCAACACATTTACTCACAACTTGAAAAAAAATTTTAATTCGAACAAACAAAATTGTAACGTTTCAAGTTTAAATTTAGCACTCTTAAATTCTAACGATTCACGGCTTCCTGTTTCAAACAATTCAGTTTCAAAACTTCTTCAGTTTTGAATATTTAATTTATAATTGCTAATTTTGAATGAACAGTGAAAGATTGCTAAATATGAAAAAATTGTTCTTTTTTTAAGAAATTTTTTTAATTAAAAGGGTTAAAAATAGAATATTTTAGACTGAAACAGTACTTGAACAGGATTTTAAATGAAATTCAAGCGTTAAATTATAAGTTTTTAAATTTTGAGTTATTTATAAATTAAGCATAGCTTATAAAGTTTCAATCAACCTTTTAAATCTGTTTCGCTACAAAGGCTTTTGAATTGAAGCAGTTCAATTTTCAAAGTTTAAATCTGTAAACGGTGTAATTTTGAACAAATTCAGAATCGACTTATAAAATCAATTATTGTTCAATTTTCAACACTTAAATATAGTTTTTCTAAAAAAACAATAATAAATTTTTATTTACAATTTCATACATTCAAAACAGGTTTTATCAAAAAATTTCAAATTCAAACGTTTTTAATCTTTAAATGTTTAGGTCTTGAAAACTGCATTTTAAAATGTTTTAAATGGGAAATTTACGCTGAAAAACAGACCTTAAATAAAAAATTTTTAAAGCGAACGACTTTAGGCTAGCCTGTGAATTGAGACAAATCTTTTGCTGAATTTAAGTTCATCTCTGAATTGAGGTTCAGACCAGGAGTATATTCAGGATATTTTCTCTGGATTTAAACAACATTGGTCTCAATTTGAAATCTTATTACGTGAATTCCAGTACTAAGTCCTAATTAAAAAAAAATCTGATTTAAACTAGATAAGTTTTGCTTAAATCTGAACAAGCTTTATTAAATTTAATGCCAACAATCTTTTAAAGTGTGACAATTTTAAGTATTCCTTTTTACTGTTTATTCATAAAATATTTTTAGGGTAATATATTTTTTTTTGTTATATAATGTATGGTAATTTTTATGAATAAATTAGTGTCGTTAGAAAAAATAAGTTGGAAGAAAGGTTAAAACTGATTTACATCTTTTCGCTTCCTAAAAATTGTCATGACTGAGTCATCAAGAGTAGCCCATGAAGGCTCGTGTCAATGCATGTTTGCAAATGAGAGCCTTGCATATATGTGTGTAAATGCACGTGTTAAGTATATGTATCCACTTGTATTTATTTATGTGCAGCCAACTTGGCACAGGTCCAGAATGCCAGGAACCGCGTAATACAACCAGCTGCGTCTGGTTCCTCGCTCGAGTACCCTATTTTACTTGAATCGAGCACGAATCGAGATTTCTCCCTAAATTTTTAGAGAGAAAAACACATCAGCAGAAGAATTGTGATGATGGGTCGTCACAAAAATAGGGTAATAATGAAGGAAAAATTTTTCTAAATGAAATTAATGTAGGGGAGAGACCGTACCTTTGGGACAGCGGTACCCTTGGGACAAGCCGACTTAAAAATATAAAATCAAGTATAAACTTTCTGTTGGTGTTTAGATATATTTCTTTTGACTATAGTTAATTTCATCAAAAGTTTCAACATGAAAGAAATTTTAGTATGCCTCAAAATTTTTAAAATAAATTTTACACGTCTAAAAGTAAAAGTTTTGATTTACGATATTTGAGTGTTTTCTCTATTCTTATAATTTATATCTCACAACTTTTGAGTTTCACGATGTGATTCAATAATTCATAAAACTCCTGGCAGGCTTAACGTGAAGAAAATAGATTTGGATAGGTATGTGTTCGACATGATTGAATTTGATTATTCAACCTGATATCAAATGTAACTTTAACAATTGTCAATTGCCAGTAAGAAATATAACCTACATAGTGTTGCGATTTTAAAAATTAGAGCGCATTTATTTATAAGTTTACACGTAATAATGAATACAAGACTTAATTTAGATACATTTATATCAAATTTAAAACATTAAAAGTAGCTATTTTCTAATTTGGTAAAAGCTGTCGAACCATTTTATCACCTTTATAACCCCATAACTGAAAAATTTATTTTTCTTATATAAAGGAATGATTTTACAAATTTTCTATAATACTTTTTTATAAATTCCTTTAAAGGTTATTAAACTTATATTTTAAAAATAATTAATTTACAAAACTTAGTATTTGATGTATGAAAGATTATTTGCTGTGAGGGATAGTAAGCTTT
>JAUELO010022366.1:0-11002 GCA_032357855.1 Amphibolips quercusostensackenii
CTTCCTTCTTCTGATGGACTTGGATATGAACTTGACCAACTTCAGTTTATTCGTCTAACTTGCACTAAAAATCCTCGCAAGCCATTCGAATTTTGAAGATACACTTTCCCTGTGAACAAACGCATTAAACTAAAGGCAGGACCTAATATATATCCGCCTGTGCCACACCAAGAACAAATTGTATTATCAACATTTGATGGTGACGTCTTTGCAATATTGACAGGTAATTATACACTTGCTGGAATATATAGACATAATTCTCAATTAAAATGCAGAGGACGGGTAAAAATAAACATGGAGAAAGGCACGATTACCACATTGACCAAAGATGAAATTTTGGAAACTCAAGTAGGCTCTCTTCGACCAATTCAGCAAGATTATAGAATAGAGCATGAAAACCACAGCGAGAGGTAAGCTACTTCATGAATTAAACTAGTTGCTGTAATTTTTTTAAATTTCCTTTCTAGTCACTTTTTTCGGATTAAGTCACCATTGCCACTTTTTTAAATTTAAATATCACTTTTGGCCAGATCTTCTTCTCCTTCTGAGCCTCGTC
Source organism: Amphibolips quercusostensackenii (assembly GCA_032357855.1). Taxonomy (NCBI): domain Eukaryota; kingdom Metazoa; phylum Arthropoda; class Insecta; order Hymenoptera; family Cynipidae; genus Amphibolips; species Amphibolips quercusostensackenii. The sequence continues at coordinate 557 of JAUELO010022366.1, forward strand.
TTCCTGCCAGCTCCAGGTATCACGCTCCCCTTCTGCTTGATACGGTACTTGGATATGGACTTGATCAACTTCCATTAATTCGGCTCTATTACAAAGATAATCCGCACCGGGTGTTCGAACTACGAAAATACACTTTTCCTGCGGATACATCAATAAAAATAGTTGCAAAACGGCATCGCTATATGCCCATTCCAATCCAGAAGCCAATTGTATTATCAACATTTGGTGGTGACGTATTTGCAATATTCGAGGGTAGTGATATTTTTGATAGAATATATGCACAATTTCCTCACATGTATAGTATTGCAGGAGCAAAAATAAACATGAAAACAGGCACAATTACCGCCTTGACCTCAGGTGAAATTAGGGAAACTTCAGTAGGCCCTACTCGTCCTATTCGTGTTAATTATGTGGTAAAGCATGAAAATCAAAATCATCCATACCATTAAAAAAATGTAAAACTAAAGTATCAGATTGTTTATAATACAAAGTCATTTAAAAATGTTACAAGTAACTTGAATTTACAAACGATAATAAAATGTTAATGTATCATGGTTCTCAAGAATTTAATTTTTCGGCAATGCCCTAGAGATTCTTTTTCAGAATTAAGCAAAAAAAGTTCCGTTTCATTTACTTAAGCAAATATTTTTAGAAAAATATTATTTTTTCATTTTTAACAAAGAAAGATGTCTGTTATGCATAAAGGCTGAATTTCCTACAAAGAGGTAAATCTTTATTCTGTTAATTGAACGAAAAATTAAATTTCTAAGAAAATAGTTGTATCCTTGAACAATTAGATGAATTTGTAACAAAAGAATTGAATTTTTAACGCAAAAGTATTTTTTTTTTAATTAACAATATAATCGTACAATTTTCATTTAACAATTTTATAGTCAGTTGATTTTAACGAAAAAATACGAATTTTTAACAAAATAGTTAAATCCTCTACCATAAAAATAAATTGTCAACAAGCAAGATGAATTTTCTAACCATAAAGGTGACCTTTTAACAAAGATGAATTTTTCGCGAAAAAAATCAACGTTTTACCAAAAAAGAAAAATTTTCAACAAGAAAATGAAATTTTTGACAAAGTAGTTTTACTTTAAACCAAGTTGTTGAACTCTATTATATAATTATATTTATTTAAAAATAGTTTTGTTTTTAACTAGAAAGTTAAATATTTAAACAAGAAAGATTTATTCCCAACACAGCATGTAACAGTTGATATTTCTACCAAACAACATTTCAATCTGAAAGAAAAAAAAGATAAATTCTATAAAAAAAAAACGAAAAAAAAGTTAAATCCCTAACCATAAGAAAGGATGAATTTTCAACCAAGAAATTAAGTGTCCTGCAAAAAATAGAACTTTCCGACAAAACACATGAATTTTCAACCAGAGATGAAATAGATACTTTTTGAAGAATAATTTTCTGAAAATGCAATAGGTAAATGTTCAATCAAAGAGATAAATCTTTAACCAAAAAATTGTAAGCAAAGTAGTTTGACTTTCAAGCAAGTAGTTGAGTTTTGAACAAAAATATAAATTTTTAACAGAATAGTTAAACTTTTACTAATTAGTTTAATTTTTAGGCAAATAGTAGAATTTTTAAACAAATGAGATGATTTCCACACCAAAAATATCAGAATTATTTCAAAAAATATTTCAAAGCTTTGCAAGTTTTAAAAACACTCAAAATTAATTTGAATTAAAAAATATTTTTAACAATTTTAAACAAGATATATACTATTATAAAGTCTATTAATAAAATCTATATTCTTAATAGTAAAAAATGACTGACACAGTATACTTAGAAGCTCTTTTGTATTTTGATAAGCAATGTGACATTTGTCTTAGTCTTAAGAGTTCATCAGAATGTACAATGCCTATCTACAGTTAAAAAAAACATCAGTTTGAACCAACGGTATGCTGCGAACAACATGCATTAGGTGGGTACTTTCGTAGATTATTGTTAATAACGCAAAAAAAAAAATTTCTTCAGATTGTTTGCCTAAAAAAGCCATAATATTAAAAAAATTTCTATTGCCAAAAGAAACTAACCAAATAGATGATTTTATTTATTAAGGAAGATGCATTTTTAATCAAAAAGTCGAGTTTCAAACTAAGAAAAGATTAATTTAAAAAAAATTAAATTTTTACAGGTAATTATTATTTTACACACAAAAAAAATTAAGCAAAACTGTTGAATTCAGAAGCCAAAAAGGCAAATTATTTACAAAGCATTTGAATTTTAAACCTTAAACTGTTTAAGATAATTTCTAAAAACTTTTTTATCATTTAAAAAAATTTCAGGATTATTAAAAAATATATTTCAATGTTATTGAATTATTATAAAAAACATATTTAAAAATAATTTTTAACATTTTAAATAATTTTAAACAGTTTCAGAAAAGAATGTAGAAGACTCTTGAGAAAATATAAAAGTTTGTATAAGATTTTCATAAAAATTCAAACTGATTTTTATTTCACAAAATTTATCTCAAGGTGGTATTTAAAAATATTTTAGAGTATTTCAAATGATTTCTAAAATTATTAAAAAAAGAATCTATAAGCTTTTAAGGCATATTTTTTAATATTGCAGACTTTTTTAACATTGTAGGAGAAATTCAAAAAATTTTAAAAGACATCAAAAAGTTTTAAGAAAATGTAAGAACAATAAGAATTTGAAAAGATTTAAAACACGCAAGATAAAACGAAGATTATGAAAATTTTTGAAAAGATTCAGATGCTTTTTCAAAATTTTAAAAGCGAAATAATATAAATATATGGCTTTCATTTTCGGTAATATTTAAAGTGATTGTTTATTTTTAAAATTAATTCGAAGAGGATGATTAAAATTATTTCGAAACATTACAAAAGATTTTCAAAATTTTTTAAAATGAATTTGGAAGATTTCAAACCAATTCAGGTGTAATTGGACTAAGTTTACAAAATATCTAGGAATTTAAAAACTTCATAAGAGATGCAAAACGGTTCAAAGTTTTTTAATTTCCAAAATTTTACAATATATTATTAAATTTTGTTCACACATTAAATAGTCTTGAATATCTTTTGAACTGACTCCATTTTTTTTTAAAGTTTGATACAATTTTTTAAAAAAGAAAAAAAAAATTTTCTTTCTCATTTTTATTTTTTATTGAAAATTCATCTATTTCGTTAGATATAAAATTTTTTTATTCCAGCTGCAACTGTTTAGCTTGAAACTAAAATACTTTTTGTTTGAGGATTTAGCAATTCACTTAAAATTTTATCTTTTGAAAAAACGAAAATGAAAATCTTAAGCCAAACAACGTACGGTATGAAAAGAAAGTCAAGGAAGGAAAAACGTTGCTTTTGGAAGCTCTGCAAAATTATCATAAAAACTTTTAGAATTTTCTTAAAAAATCAAAAATTTAAATTTTTGTCGCACAAAAAAATGATACAAAATGAAAAATATAATTTCGCCGTCAAACTATGCAACATAAAAAAAGACAAAAATTGTGCTTCTAAGACACATTTACGAATCTTTTCATTATCACTTTTTGATACGACGCGTAAAGCATAAATTTGAAAATAAAAATAAAAAAATTTGTGAAAAACCAACAAAAGGTACAAATAATAAGTTTTTGGACAAAAGTTGTTTACCTGAAAAATAGATAAAAATTTGCTTATAACAATTTTTGATAGGTCACGTACTTTTTTCTGTTCATAAAGAAAAACAATAAAAATAAAAAAATTAAATGGGACAAACTACACAAGCTACGAAGAAAAATGTAAGAAAAATAGCTGTCTGTCCAAAAAAGAACTACAAATTTATTATTATTTATTTTTCCTGTATACCTTGCAGTTTTTGTTTTGATCGTAATAAATAACTTTTATAACAAATAAATTACATTTTTGTTAAAAAAACACTAGGTATCAAAAAATTCAATTAACAAAAGTTATTTAGCCAAAAAAGGTCTACAAAATTGTTATAAATAATTTTAGCCAGGATGCGTATTTTTTGTTTAAATAGTAAAAAGTAACTTTGAAAATAAAAAAAATTAGCTTTCAGGAAAACCGACTGAAAGTACAGTAAAATGTTAGTCAATAAAATCGCATTGCATAAGATGCACACTTTTTGAAATCATAAATACAAGACAGTGGAAACACATCTGTTTCAATATCAGCACATAGATTATGAATTGAAATAATATTGATTATTTAAAATAAGGCACTTTGCAGGCTAGCGGAAAATAAAAATTAGTGCAAAGTAAGGGAAAAATAATAAAGTGATCATGAAAAACAAAATTTTTATATAACTTTGCAATATCTGATTGAGCAGTCCTGGACAAATGGACTAGTTGTCGATGCTTGACCTTTAATTTTAAAAGGTCTACGCACAAATATAGAGGAAGTACCAAGACTTTTGTAGAAAATTTTTTTCTTTTAAAAAATATGTAAACTTTTTGTGATGATATTACAACTGGTTACAAATTAATCTTTTTAATTGAAGATTTAACTTTGTAAAACTCTTTATTTGCTGATCCGTAAGAGATAAGTCATGTAAAATGGGCGCTTGATATTAAAATATAATTAGTCAAATGCTATTATATTTTCAATGGTAATGTCTTTAAAATAATTATGTCTTTTAAAGCCTCAATCCATTATCGTTGATACTGTGAAAATTTACCTTCTTAATAATTTAGAAGTTATTCAATTTCAAACGTGTAGAAATTGTCTAATATTACAATATCTGAATTATTTATTTCAAAACGAAATTTGTAAACTAATTTGTCTGCGTGAATACATTGCGTAAATACATTCCTAAGCCACTGTGACACGGAAAAAATGTAATCAATCATAGTTAGCGCAATCAGAATATTATTTTTCAAAATCAATATAGTTTCTATGTTCTTATTTCAATTTTATTATTCTATCGATAAGATAAAAAAAATTAAGGAGATAATAACAGCGCTAAAAATTAAATGTGAAATATAAACATGAATGTCTCAGAAAAACAAATTTGACGCCTGAAATTCATAAGATTGTGATTGACATAGCACATATAAACCTTAATAAATTACTAGAATATGAATTTAATATACTATAGTAACTAAATTCTTCACATTTGTGTAAATTAGTTTCACCTCTGATTGCAAAATATGAGGATCCTTTATACCGTGGTCTTTAGCTTAACGGTGATACTTAGTTCTATTGGTGAGAATAATACTATATATATTTATAATCTCAAAAACATTTTCAATCTTTTGAAAAATAAAAATTTCTACATCGAGATATGCATTCCATCCTAATTTTTATCATTTTTTAAACTCTTCAGGGCTCACCTGAAACTGCAGTTTCAGGTTATTATCTTCTCATATATAATTTTTACGATGCCTACGATTGGCTAGAGTGCCACTTTGTCGAACTAATCAAATTTTCATTTAAAATCTCTACGGGGAATCTTTTCTTAACAAAACTAACACTTTTAGTAAGCTAAGGTCTTCTCAAGCTAAGCTACTAAAATCCTTAACTTTCCTAAAGTTATGCAAAAACAGCATTGTTCAAAAAGTCTAACAATTTAAAAACCATTCAGGAACATCTGAATCTAAATCAATTCTGCATAAAACGATTCGGCTTCTCTTAGAAGAAAGAATGCAAACTACCAAAATTGTTTTGCACACTACATCCAAAAAATGATAAAAACTTCACCTTTTTCTATCAAAGCCCCTTTAGATTTAACATTTAGTCTATATTGGACTGCATATTATTTGGCTAATCCTAGCGGAATAAGGATCTTTTAACTCAAAAACAAAAAATTAAATTGGTTAAATTACTTCTAGTAAAGTACACACCACTGATTACGACAGTAAAAAATACATCTGATCATATCCTTAACAATGAAATAATTTCAGCCCTGTAAAAGCGACATAATTTTTAGTTGCCTTGTTTAAAATACTAAAAAAAAATCATCAGTAATTTAAAATCAACTATATTTACCTTTCCACCCGAAAAAGCAAATGACATACGACGTAGGACGGCTGAAATTCATACGAAAAGCCCAACTGCCCTCCTGCAACTCAACAAAACAAGAAAGAACAATAATTAGAGAACTCCATCAGGATGAAGACATAATATTAGCCGCACACAAAGGCAATAACAGTAATAATAAATCAAGAAGATTAAAACAACAAAATCATGGCTCTTCTAACTGACGATACATATACAAAACTTGAAAAAGACATTACAAACACAAAAGTCATTTAAACAAAAATCCTTTTAAAAGACAATAAACTTGAGGAAAAAAACAATATCTAAATTAATACCTACTAAGCACGTCTCTTTAAAACTTTACGCACTTCCAAATGCTTTCTCACAGAAAAACTGAATTCTGTTACAGGAAACTCTATCATACACGTCTAAAACACTTCTAACTTTATCAGAAAGATACAACAGATTTACGTTTAATCCCAAGATATCCTAGTGAGTTTACAAGTAGTATCTCACTTTATCAAAGTACCAATCTCTGATAGAATCGATATCATTAAACCCTTCGAAAACTTACCCTCTGATCTTTTACCTTTGGTAGAACACTGTCTTAATAATACTTACTTCTGTTTTAATAACCAATTCTACGCACAAACCTAAGGAGCAGCACTGGTATCTCTAATCTTACCTGTAACAGCCAAAATTTTTATGGAACATCTAGAAACGTAAATTTTCGACTAATCCAAGCCTAAACTAAAATTTTGACGACCAAAAAGTCGGTCGTTAATTTTTGTGCTGTTACGCTAACGACACTTCTGTCATCTGGAGACATGGATTAGATAAACTACAGCAGTTTTTCGATTTCGTCAATCGATTACACCCTAATATCCAGTTCGCCATTGAAATAAAACTAAACAAATTTCCTCTGTTAGAGTTACTAGTTTATAAAAGATCTGATAATATATTAGGACATAAAGCTCACGGAAAATCACCGCACTTGAACAGATACCTACGTGCCTTTCCACTACCACCCACCTTTTAAGCCATTATTCATCAACTCCCTTATATAACTCCTAATAACAGATAAAGATAACTTAAAAAAAGAATTACAAAACGTTAAACAAATTTCAATACAGCACAATCACAATCAATGAAATTGATGAAAAAATAAGAAAATACATTCAAAATGACAAGTCAACACAAGCTACCAAAGAAAGAGACAAAAAGAGGACCACCAACCTACCTTACATCCAAGTTATCAAAAAACAACTAGAAAAAATTATCAACGAACACAGCATTCAAACTATATTCAAAACTTCTTGAAAAATAGGACAACTTTCAAACAACCCTAAGGATAAAAAGGGAACATCTTAGTAATCTAAAAGTATATGAAATCCCTTGATCTTCTGGCAACGTCTATATTGGAGAAACCAGGAGAGCGGTAAGCTAACGTGTGAAGGAACGTGAGAGTAAATTCAGGCTTAAACATTTGACGTAATTAGCTTTAGCTGAAAATCATATCGAAACAGAACGTAGCATTTTATTTGACAAAACAACCGTCATCGCAAAAAAATACGATATTTTTCCAAGAAAACATAGAGAAGCAATTGAAATCTTGAAACACCCTAATAACATTAATAGTAACGATGGATATAATACTAATCCGAATTGGCCTTCCGTCCTTCCGGGTTTTTTGAAAAAGACTTCATTTGCTAGTCAGATTTGACCAGCCTCCACGGAAGGGGCGCTCTGGCTAATCACAGGCGTCATAGACAGTAATGTGAGAACAACATAACCTGAAACTACAGTTTCAGGTAAGCCCTAAAGAAATGAACTGCAATGCTCACAAAACGGCGACAAGGTTCGTATTTTTTCACACGATTAAAAACCTTTAACATCTTTTTTTATTTTCCATTAAAATTTGGAAAAACTTATCCTAGTTTCTCTTATTTTCCGGAAAGGCCTTTGCTTCTGGTAAAAATATTAGAGACAAAAGCGCTGTCTTTTATGAACATTAGGTTCATATGCATACCAGTTTAAAAAAAGTTTTCCAAGACGTGGAATTCAAAGAGACGTCCATAGAAAAATTTAATAAAAATTCAACAAAATTGAAACAAAGAAACCACAAGAATCAACTTCTGTCAGCAGATAATGTGTAAATCCTGTGTAATTTGATAAAACGAATTTCACAAATCAGCAAATATGATAGACTTTTTTAAATTCTTTTCATCTTTAATTCCTTTACTTAATTAACAATATATTTTTATTGAAATTTCACTTAAACTTATCAGTACAAGACTTGTACAATTTTTATGTTTCGTAATCTAGGATATCACTTTAAAATTCTATCTGTTAAAAAACCGTTTACTTGTTTTAAAAGTATCTTATTAAAGCTCTATGAAATCCTATGCAGACAAAAATTTATCAAACGCTATGCTTTACAATGTCTTATATTTATATTATATGTTATCCTCTGCGTAATTGTTTACTGTTCTATTACAATTTTTTTATCAAAACTGCGTCAAATCTTATCAGCGCGAGGCTTGTTTTGAATCCTATGTTCTCAAATTTTAGAAGTTCTTATCTAACTGTATCCGACGAGAAATCTTCTACTTTTATATCAACAACTTCTTATTTAAATTCTGGCAAATCGTATTAACTTAGGACTTTCATTAAATCTTACATATCAGTATTTTGGAATTTTTTATCAAATGATCTTGGATATTAGAAATTGTGCAGCAATCTATAGATAGCAAGCCGTAAAATCAAAATATTAGGTTTCATAATCTAGGATTTCAAAAAGAACACACAAATCATACAAATTAACATCTATGGATTAATATCCCAAAATTCAAAGAGTGAGATCATTAACTGTATTATTTATTTATCTCAGAATAGCTTCAAAATCCAAGGTTTTTCCAAAAACATAGTCGTAGTTGTTAAATCTTGCGCTTAACTTATCGGAAAGCTAAAAATAAAATATTCGTGTTGTGCGTTAATTTGTTATTTAATCATCTTTAAGAAAAAATATTGAAATTTCATCAGTAGAGATTTAACATGAATATGATATTTTAGGACTTTCGATCTCAGGAAGACAAAATTTCTTTTATATAATATGAAAATAAAATTATGTCTATCACCTGAAAGGACTTGAAGTTTACATACACATAAATACAATTCTAAATGGCTTAATTTGAAACAAATAAAACAATTTGAATTATTGCGTTAGTCCGAAATGAATAGCGATCGAATCTATAACATAGCTATGCTAGAGTAGGCCAAGAAAAATTCCCTAAAAGTTTTATTTAATTTATACCAAATTATTTAGAATGGTAATTTAAGCTCTAAGAAAAACTAGCACATTTCATAAACCTTTCAATCAAATCATATTAATATAGAAATTCTATACTTTTCTATTTATATTTTTTAATGAAATTTTATCAAATCTTATTAGTATAAGTGTTGTGTCAAATTTTATGTTTCGGAATCTTAAATCTTTTAGTAAAATTTTATCATTTAGAAACTCGTATAGTTTTATGTCAAATTTTTTTCGCAGAAAATCAATAAAATCCTATCTGGATAAAAATTTATTAAATACTATGCTTTATATATATTCTGATATTTTTATCAAGTAGGATTTGAAACGTGTTTGGTTCGGATAGGATTTGATAGAGTTTCAGTGCAAAACTGCTGTCAGAACAAGTATAAGATTTTCCGACGCATAGTATTTGATAGAGCGTTTTAAGCTTTCGTTATAAGTGGATCAGAATAATCTATGTTTCTAAGTGTAGCTTCAAGATTCAAGCTTTTTCCAGCAAAATATTCGGTCCGAAATCCTAAGTTCAAGTCATTGTCAAACCGAGAAAATTATTCGTGAAATCATTTTTTAATTTATAGACTCTGAAGCAAATCCTAATTATTAAATCTAAACCAAGAACACCAATAAATATTAAGTGATTGCTTAGTAATCGTAATAAGTTTTTAAGCATGGAATGGAAATTTTAGCGAAGCTAAGAAATGTTATACCAGACACTAATTAACCTTAGAAAAAAAAGCAATAATACGAAACAACTTTATGCTGCAAACAGGATGTATTAACTCAGTACTTTTGTAGAATATCATAAGTAATACAAAAACATTTATTCCTGAAACAAAATTCAATTGACTCTGTCTTCTTTTAGAATCAGGTTCACAGTTCGATTGTCTGCCTAATGACGACCCTATTTCTGGTGTTACTCGTTGCGGCTCATCTTTTCTTTCTTCTGCTTCTGGTAGACGAAATTTTCCTGCCAGCTCTCTTTCTCCTGCTGGATCCCATTCTTCGCTTATGTCTTATTCCGCCGAACCTTCTCTTCGTAAAAGGTCATAATTTCCTCCTGCTATTAATATAGCTTCACCTGTCTGGCTTCCTTTCTCTGATGTTTCGCTCTCGTTTACGTCACTTGATTTTTATTTTCCACTATTACAAATATCAAAT
>JAUELO010022382.1:0-11002 GCA_032357855.1 Amphibolips quercusostensackenii
CCGCTTGTCGCAGATGTTGTTACTGGCCAGCTGTTAGATTAGAGAGATCTGGCTGATCATCTTGAAGCTCACCATCAACACCGTCCCGCATGCTGTGCCCCCTATCATTGACTTCAGGGGCGCCCCGACGCTCCTCGGAAAGCGACAAGCATTTCAATGTCTTCACAAGAAACTCTATGATAATTATGGGTTTTGGTGTTCTTCTAAATCCCTTTCCTCTTCGCTCTCTTCCTGTCTAGCATAGAAAACCCTATCACTAGCAGCGCTACTTCCAACATAGCCATCAAAGTCATGAGAGGAAAGCTCAAACCCTACTATTATTATTATACACTTAAGAAAAATTTTCTATTTAAAGTTACTAGATGCGTTTAGTTAAATTTTTTTACTTATTTTGATCAGAAAGCATGGTTAATATGACTAGAATATAACAGTTAATTAACTTTTGTTGATTTTTTCTGGTTAAAACTATTCTGGTGAATATTTTTGGTAACAAAAGTTTCGCGATCTTGTGTCGGTTTCCAGAAATCTATTTTTTGTCTTATGTCATCTTGCTGGATGTGCTGAGTCACGTTTCGTCGTAAATGACCTGTCCTTGAACAATGGCGAATGCTTTTATGTATTTTTAGTTATATGAGTATGAAGAGTTATCGTAAGACGTGAATTTAGTTGTGTTGTAAGAAAAAGCTAAGCGCTATCTATCTAAACACCTGGAGTGCAGGGATACTTCCAACTGAAGAAAATGCTTTCAGTGTCTTTAAAAAATATCCTCGAATATATTAGCATTGTAGACAATAAATTAGCAAAGTGACTGTTCGACAACTTTAGTACTGACCAAGTGATCTAAGTGCATATTATGTAAAACTCCGGACAAAATAGCATTGATAAAGAGTTTCAGAAGCATCATACATCAACAATATGCTGCTTTTGCTTCAAATGTTGTATCTATCGCCATTTATATCTATATATCTACAACAATTCACATATAAGGAGACGAAATTTCCACGAAGCAGAAAATAGTTGCTGCATTTTGTTTTCAGAAAATTTTGGCAGATTATTTTCTTTGGGATTCTATCTATGTAATTCTAGAGGAGGTTAAGAAGAGTTTATGAAGGTATAAAAGTATTAAAATACGACAGTCGAAAATCAATATGTAACAGAATATTTGGTTGGGCTTACCAGAACATTTGGTTAAGTTTATCATAATATTTTAGCATGTTGACCAGAACGTTTTATTCCTAATCTACTAGCAAACTGGCTAGTTAAGATTTGTGGTTAACCTTTCCTTCTTTGAAAATTAATTATTTATTTCCTAATGCATTAATCAAATTTAAAAATGTATTCTTGTTTTTTTAATCAATTCAAAAGCTGCTAAGGTAAATTTAAAGAAGAGGAATACAAAGTTAGAATACGAAAAACTATTTTTCATTAATCACGCTATGTTGGAGGGTTTCTATAATGTTTTTATTCTTTTTAATTATGAAGAAATATCAATTTCCAAAAACTTAAAATATTGCTATTTTGTATTTTTTGAATAATGATAAGAATTCTTAAAATATTTGGCAATGGATAGGTCTACAAAATTACAATTTTCTATTGAAAATATTATGAACTGATTGCGGTCCTAGTTACTTTCAGTTAGGCGCGTAAGAGATGTTCGACTATTATTGGAAGGTAACTCAAGAAAGTATCATGCTCTAGTAACAATATGGTATATTATGTAGTATGTGTGTTAAAATCTCAGATTTTTTACTAGAAATAATTCCTGATCACTCACAAGTATATTTAAAGAATGCAGTTTTTTAAGTTTTAACAGAAATAATAAGTACACTCAAATACGACTTGAGGACAACTTTAAATCCTAACTGGTATTTCGCCTTTTGTCATGTCTAGCCTCTTGTGTCTAGTCATATCTAGTCCCTTATTAAAACTTCCTATATAATAAATATGAAATTATTACATGATTCTGAGCTATGGAGCTACCTTACGTATAGCGGGTGTCGACAATGAAATATTTTCTTATTCAGAAACTTTGTAGTGTTCTGTGCCAGGTAGAGGAGTTTGTAGAACCTCGAAGCTTGCTTCGATTAATTTATCTTCTTGGAATTTCCGCAACGATTGATTTGGAGAGGCTATAGATGTTAGGTTGGCGGCAGTAGAAGATCGCGAGCGATGGCATGACTTTCTGCTTTCTGACTCCGCTCATCTTGAAGTAGTGGTCAGAGTTAAATGTCTGACAGTTCTTTAAATCTCGAATTTCCTCGTTGTCTATCGATGATGTTGATTCCGAAGAAGCGGTACACACAACAAAAATGAAAATAAAAACGAATCAGACTTAATTAAGTTGAAAATATTGACGAATTGAGTCATGAAGAAGCGTGCGATGCCTGAAGTGCTAAGGATCCATTTATTCTATATTTAAGATTTACTTTTGTGCATTGCGAATTCTAAAACATCACAATACATAGGTTTGAATGAATGAAACTGCAAGTTCTGTGGCAAGTTTTCTTTTAGTTATAGTATTTAACATTAAAAATTCATCCATATCTATTTGTTCTTAAAGAATTAAGTTCACAAGGCGACTCACCTCCTGAAGTTTCTCAGTGCCAGAAATTGCTCATTCTCCGACAAGAGCAACCTTTTTTGAGCAATGCTTCTTCAGGCCAATCTTCTTCAAGCCAACCAAGCCAAGGTACTGAGTGGGGTAAGTAACTTTCTTCTTAAAGTAACTCGTTACAAATACATCACACAGCAAAAAGTGTGTGTTTTGGGACGCACGGTAGAAGTGAAACGTCGAAATAATGTTTAAGAGAAATTAGACGATTTTTGGAAATTCAAGGAATTCCTTAAATTATTTCTCATACTTGAATTCCAGGAACTCCTTGAATTTCAGGAATTTCTTGAATGCCATATATTCATAGAATTTGATGAATTCCTCAAATCTTATAAATTCCTTGAATTCCATTAATTCCTTTCATTCTATAAGTTCTTTGAATTTGATGAATTCCTTGATTTCCATGAATTACTTGTATTCCATGAATTCCTTGAAAACATGAATTTTATAAAATCCATAAATTCCGTTACGTTCGTAAATTCCATGAATTTAGATAATCATACGAATTTTATCAATTCCGCGGATTTCATTCATTCCACGAATTCCCTAAATTCCGTGATTTCTAAAATTTTTTGTGAATTCCTTGAACTGCTCGAATTCCTTAAATTCCTTAAACTCCGTTAATCCTACGAATTTCGTGAATTTTTTTAATTCAGTGAATTTTTTATGAATTCCATTAATTTCTTGAATGCCTTGAATTTCGTGAATTCGTTGAATTTCGTTAATTTCTAGGATTCATTATATGCCATAAATTCCTTGAATGAGAACATCCTTTTCCATTTATTTTTTATGAAACGTGCATCAGCTTAGCCCTTTTCGACGCCTCTGAAGCGGAATTAACGCTCTACTTCTTAATCGATAAGAAACAAAGAGTGACGACAAAAGAAAGTGATGAAAATTATACATCTATGAGCTAGCATTTCAAGATAATTTACATTTGTCTAATAATTTTCTTTCGAATTATTGATCTTCAGTTTCGAAGTTGCTGCAAAATGTTATAGTTGAACATTTTAATATTTAGTTTCATTTACTTTGGAAAAATTTAATCTTCTGTTTTTGATGCAGAGTTAGGTTCCCAGTCAGAAGGTTTATGTAATGCTGACCCTTTTCCTAGTACTCCTCGTGCCGGAATTTCTTATTCTCCTGACAGACGTCATTCTCCTGAAAGGTATAGGTCCAGGTCTCCTCCTGCCTATTTTGATCCTGCTGGGTTCCAGTGAGCCGGGTCTCCTCCTGTCAAGTATGAACCTGCATGGTTTTCTTCTTCCGAATTTGATCCTGATGGGCTTCGTTTTGCAGGGCTTCATCCTGCCGAGTATCCTCCTACTAGCCCTTATTTTCCAGATAGGTCTTCTCCTTCAGATCTTCGTCCTCCTACTAGGTCCTCTTCTTCAAATCTTTTTTCTCGTACCAGGCCTTCTCTTATAAAGCCTCTTCCTTCCGCCAGGTCTTCTCATTCAAGACCTCCTTCTCTTTCTAGGCTCATGGATCCACCTTCCAGAACAACTCTGCTTCAGATATTCAAACTTCGAAGATACACTTTTCCTGACGATAAATCACCTAAATTAAGAATAGGAAAAGATCTCTGTGAGTAGGTGCCTCACGCCCAATCACAACATATTTTCAAGTGATGCGGATACAAACCTAATAATAATAAACACTATTAAGACAATTAAAAAAAATTTTAACTAAAATATAATATGTTCAAGGCTCTAATCTTTCCTCAATGCTCCAGCTAGTATTTTTTAGAAGTAAATAAAAAACTTTTCTTCTCATAACATAGGTATATAACATTTCTGTTTCACCCCTGTAAAAGGGAAGAGATGTATCAGTTTTCAGACTAATGTGACGTCAGAGGGAGAAAGGTAGCTTATCATTTACCCCTGATGTCACACCCAGAAAATGTGAAGCGTGTTCTGCTAGTAGCGGATTAAGCGTGATCTCTCTTTCCAAGTAAGTTTAGCCAAGCGCATATAACTGGAAAGCGCATGGAAAAAACTTGTTTCTTAATTAGCACTAGTCTTTATTCGCAGCTACGCTGAAAAACGGATCATTTTAATAAATGTAAAATAATATTACAATTCATAAATTGCATTGATATTAAAATACTCTTTTTCGTTGTCTTAATTGTTTATATAATTTTAAAAAATTTCCTTAATGAACATATTGATGCAGTCCAAGTCGTTTTTCTTAAAAAAATGTTTTTTTTTATTTTATTTTTTCAAAATATGTTTATCTTTTTGAGGCAACAAATTCTGTCTCTGACTAATTTTAGTATCACACCTAGAAATGTAGTTTATTTAAGGATAATAACTAAATGGGGTTGTGATAGAGCCTTTAGTCAAGGTCCATATAAACAAAAATTCGATGAAGACGGCATATCCGATAAAAGCATATTCATGGTATCTATCGTACCCTCATGCTTTGATGTCCAATCTCCGCTCAAATCATTCTAAACATTGTTCGAACTGGTATTCGAACATCGTTCGAATACACAATGGAAATAGACGTGAAAGCTATATTAGAAGATAATTCAATAAAAAAAAGAAATTACTGCACTGTTACAACAACCATTAAAATCAATAATTCAACATTTTTTGTACATCATAAAATGTTTTTCACAATGGTTGACGGAAAAGTGTGCCAGTCAGTTTCTAAAACACCATGAGCTGCATCCTGCTTTATATATAAAGCAAATCCTTTAAAAATGAACGATTTAAATAAAAGTTTAAATAAGACCTGTGCAGATAGAAAATTTTGAATTTTGAATTTCTCCACTCCACGCACGTATACGCTTTATAGAGTATCTTCTGCACATAGCGTATCGTGAAGATTTCAAAAAAAGCTGGACGACTCTAGTGGATAAAGAAAAAAAACTGATTGCTATAAGAAAGAAGGCTATTCACGAAAAGTTTAGAGAAAAAAATAAAGTAAATTTTTGATCATCCGAAGCAAGGCAGTGGCACATCCAATTATGGAAACACTTCGCGCAGATTCTTACAAGATCCAAAACTAACAGCGAAAATCACAGGCATCAGTCTCCAGCTCATAAAGAATTTTAGTATCATACTTCAGGTTTTAAATTGTGAAAGAGACGTTTATTCTTGTAAGTTCAACTTGTATTGTTTAAAGACTGACAAACTGTATGTTAAACATCACAAATGGTTTTACATGCCTTCGTCAGTGTATAAGATCCTGTTGCATGGTGAGGACATCATTTGATTGTAGAGAAATACACTTAGTAAATTGCAATAGACTTTGAGTTCAGGAAAACGCGCTAAGGTCATTGAGAGCGAGCTTCAGAGCACACTGTAAGTCATCTGTTGCGCGATTTCACATTTCATGTCGGTAATTCGGTTGCAGAATGCAGCACATATAGTCGCAAATAGACATGACCCTGTTTTTAAACTGGTCGGGAAACATAAAGAAGCGGGCAAAGGAGCGTTTCTATACAAAGCAGCGGAGGAGGCTGGTGAAACACTTGAACTTTATTTTAATATCAAGGGTGTTAAAAATGCATTAAACACAGTTATGCGAATGATCAGTCGATGTCGTTTGAATTAACGTTTCCCTATCTTAAATCACCTGAATTTAAGTTAAACACATTAAAGGTTTACGATTTAACGTTTTGAAGCGGTGTCCGTTTAACTTAAGCATACCTTTACCAGATTTTAAAGACAGATTTTAAAGTCAAATGGTTTGATAAATGTTTTACAGTAAATCTCAGTGATATTGATTTTTTAAAGTTGGATAAGAACATTGCAAGCAATTGACAACTGCAATTATTCTAAGACAGATAAATTTTATCCACCTTGTAAGAAAAATTATTTGCCTTCGGATAATTGTAGTTTTTAGTTGTTTGTAGCGTTTTTATCCAAGTTGTGATAAATGATAGACCTGATAAATAATGTATGTACTTATATTCATACAAGTCTCTTTAAATTTTGTGCTTAGGGGTAACTAAGCTGAGATTTTCGCAAAAATAGTGTCTTTTATTTATTTCTCTAGTGTACTTCGTAAAATTGTGCTTTTAGATTGCAACAAGGTCTTTTTGTTACAATCAGGGAACGATTTTTGGTGTTGTTGAACCACTTGCAGCAGAAATTGCTTTTGAGTTTCAGATTTGGTTATCAGGCTCTTATGATTTTTTATGGAAGCAGCTTCTCTTTTAGCTTGGTTATTTACAACCTGTTTTAAGTTTTTTAAAGTTTTAAGTTCTTTTACAATTATCAGTGCGTCTCTATATTCTGTATTTTCATTCTAAACTTTAGGATTTTGATTTATGGATAGAATATGTTGTTCTTGCTTGTATCTAACCCCAAATCAGTGATAATTGCAACTATTATGTACGTTGTCTATCTATCGCTAAATTTAGCACGATCTACGGCAAGTGCCAAGTCGGAATGCATTATGTCAATTTTTTTAAGTAAAGCTTCTTTTGGGATAAGGGTAAATTAAAAAAAAAACGTACTACAATCTTTCTTTTCCTTTTGTACGGCTATTCGCAGTTGCTCTTCTCTTCTCAGTTGGCTTATCTTCGATACCTTCACTACACCACGCTAAGCATGTAGATGCTCTGTCTCTCAAAGTTTGAAAAAAAATCGTCGCAAGATGAGCAAATATTGTTACAAATGTTAAAAACTTTTATGTACAGACTGGAAAAATAGGGTTACTGATCTCTCTCAATTTGCAATTTTCTACACTCTTCCTTTTCCCTTTTTATTTCCCCTTCTCTTCTCTCTTTTTCCTCTTTTCAAATAAAAAGAAAAATAAATAAGGAAAAAGGGGAAAGAAGAAAGAAGAAAGGGGAAATAAGAAACCAGAAAAAAAAAATAGAAACCAGAAAGAAGAAAAGAAACCAAGAAAGGGGAAACGAAAAGGGCAAACAAAAAGAGGTAAGGGAAAAGGGAAACCAGAAAGCGGAAAGAGGAGGCTAGAAAGAGGGAAGGGAAAAGTGGAAAAGGGAAATAGAGAAAATGTAAAAGGGCAAGGCAAAAGAGAAAATCAAGAGTTAATCCATCAAAGTTTCACTTCTGCCGTGTGGCCTCACTGCCACACACTGGTTTTTTTTTATATTTGTAGGGTTTCAGACGTCTGAAATTAGAAACTTATGTGCATAAAAATTAACTTTTTAAAGAAGCGTTCAACTTGATATCTTGATGCTATATTAATAAAAGTACATGCAATCATGAAACATTGAACAAATATAATGTGATAATAAGTAGAGGAAGGGTTACTGCCACCAAAATAATAAATTATATTTTTTCTTATCTTTCGTTCTTAACTAACACGTATTTCTCATTGTCTTGATATTCACCTACAAAAAACGTTGCAGTGATTGCTTCTGTAGCGAAAATTTGCGCAAGGTGAATAAGCTGATAGTAATCTGAGAAAAGTTAGTATATATAGCAGTACAAATTTTGCAAAATTCTCAGTCGTCATTCAGAAAATCTATCTAATACCAGAAGAAAAATGAAGATCGACAGCTATATTCTAATTCTTACGTTTTCGGTTCATCTAGATTTTGTTGGTAAGTTTATTTAGGGTGACCATACTTATAATTTTTATACTTATATCCACTTTCTGAGGCTTGGGACTTTTTTCCTACAATGGCTTTATTCTTCTGTAAGTTTTTGGAAATAAAATTTTTAAGTTGTTAAATATAAATAACATTGAGTTATAGTAAAATGTAATCGGTTTCTTATTAAATTTTTTGCGGCATAAAAAATATTTTTATATTGCTTCATGTTTTAATGTTTGTTTTGCTATCTTATGTACACGAGGAGACCCATATGGTATCAGTGTTTTCAGACTTCATTGTACCCTTAACGTTTGGTGCCTTACCTCTCTTTGTTTGCTACAAATTAAACCTTTCTGAAGGTTGAGCACTCAAGTGGTCTAAATTCATAGCTGTAAAAATTCGTATTTAATTTCCCGTGATTTGACACACCCTGTCCCCCATTTGTTTAAACTGATCAATATAAACCCTTTTTCTCGGGGTTTTAAAATTGCAATGGAAATAGCAATGTGAATAGCTTGGTTTTCGAGAAAATGGAAAAAATAAATACTATTAATTACCTTTAATTAAAGTTAAGTCGACTATCAAGGAATCTTCAGGAAATAATTTCTACCTAATAACTCTTAATTTCAACTCTAGTATTAATCCCGGAAAATGTTTCAAAAAATGCAAATTAACAGTTTTATGTAGCATTATTGTCAAAGGCGGTATTTTTCGGAACTTTGTCTACATAAATATTTTTGCTTTATATTTAACAAGGTTGCAAGTAGATTTTAGATTAGAAGTTCATGATTACCTGCCTAATGTCAAAATTACAAATTTCAATATGATGGATCCAATATGGCGATTGACAATTTAAAATTTCTGTTCAAATTCTATGAAGATTTATATGGCGGGTTTTCAAGATGTCAGATTACACTTCAGAACTCAAAGTCATAAAATCCAATATTGTTGATCCAATGTGGCGACTGATATTTCATTATCAGATTTTATGCACTTCACTAATTTAGGATTTAATATGCAAGATTATTGTTTTTCACAAATTTTAATTATTCAGATGAATTCCGTGCAACTTAAATGCTAATTTTGGACAGACTGACCTGATAGATTTTCCCTTTTTCCTGTATGCTGCCTGACCTATTGTTAAGGATTAGAGGAGGTAAACAACAAAGGGTTCTTGATTAGGTCAAGTCGACCGTTCCCAAATAACAATATAACAAATGAAAAGGCATAAATAATTAAGAATTCGTAAAATAATGAATGTTGAATCGTGCGACGATTCAGTTAACAATTAGACAGTTTTGTTCAAATTTCATGAAACTTCATCTTTAGGGCTTTATAAGTTTTTTAATATGCATATAAAATTAAAATTACAAAATCCTGCATGGCGTTTGACAATTAGATATTTTTGTTGGAATTTGACTAAAATTTGTACGGACGTGTTCTTAAGAATTCTGAATATAATTGAGAAGTAAAAACTACAACAATTAATATCGCTGATACAATATGGCGGTTGACAAATATTTTTTTTTTTAATTCATGAAACTCCACAATAAGAGTTTTCTGAAGTTTCTGATTATGAATTTAAAGTTGAAATTACAAGATAAAATATTAAGGATACACTATCGCCGTTGATGATTAGAAATTTTGGTTAAAATTTCATGAAATTTTGTATCAAGTTGTTGTCAAGATCTTGGATTTTTAATCTAATGTCGAAATTACATTTTTTACTACGCCAATCTTTAAGCTTTCTATTTAGGTGTTCACGCAGTAGAGGAAAAGATGATTTTTGAAAGTAATAATATTCGGAAATCATTGGTAAATCAACTAACTGAAGTAGCGACAATTTCAGGTGGTAACTAAGAAATTCAGCACTAATTTTTGAAGAGAAACAAGAAAAAGGGCAAATATGTATGATAACATAATGTATTTACGTATTATTTTACTTTCTGTGTTACATTATTCCTCGTAAGCACTTGAAAACGTGAGTTAATCAGGCCTCTGCTATTTCTTTTTTATTTCATCAGGATCTCTAATACATATACTCGTACCTAATCACAATTATTCTCTTCTGAGCCTCAGATACATTTCTGTAAAACTAGCAACAAGATTATAAAAAAAACTTTTGAAAGCACTGATTTGCACATTATGTGAAGAAGCCTTTCATGCTATGTGCTGCGAATTCTACGAGAATGAGCAAAGAAAAGTAAGTGTCTTGTTGGTATGTAGTGGTAGCCGTCATAGTTTTGTTGTTGTGGGTAACTTAACAGGTTCTTCATTGTTAGTTAAGGAAGTCCAGCTTATTACACACATGAGGAAGAAACGGAAGTTTCTCCGGTGAGCCGCTTGAATGAAACTCTTTTAGCTTATTCCAAATCCCTGAATGGGGATCCCAAACTTGAATCAACAAGGATGGGGCCTGATGATCCCTTGCACGTGGTGAAGCAGATGTTTGATGCCATCTTCCAATTGATTCCCTCTGAGTTGAGTTTCATTAGAGTCAAACTAGGGCGAGTGGAACTTAACTGTATACAGATGAGCCAGAACATGCAGGACCATATAGCGACAATAGCAAAATGTTATCTCTTGGTCTCGAAATTGAATTTCAACTATTAAACACCAGCATCTAGTTTGATGATCTCCCAGGGTATTTCTGTTAAGGTGGTTGGCTGCAAATCGCTGAGCTAGCCAAAGCATCCTTAGCAGGCACAGTTGATGTTTACACTAGAAAGCCCGTCTGCAGGAATGCAAAAATCACATTGGAGAGCCCTATCGGGATATAGCATTCATTCTGAAGAGCCTGATCACATCTGAGTGTTGCTTGTGCAGCTGTTCACCTCTCCATTGATCAGCTAGCTGTTTAGCGTCAAAAA
>JAUELO010022390.1:0-11001 GCA_032357855.1 Amphibolips quercusostensackenii
GTGTATAGAGCTCCAAGGAGATTATGTTGAAAAATAAAAAAAAATTTACCCAAAAAAAATTGTTTTTATACTTTATTCTAAAGACTTTTTGAACTACCCTCGTATTTGAAAAGTAATATTTTATTCGTATTCTATGGCTAACTGTGAAAGAAAATGTTAAGTTTTAACTTCATTTAACTAATAATGAGGATTCTGTATACAATTTACAAAAACATCTTTTTTTCTTATGGGAAATACGTGTTAAGCTTCGTGGGGCTTGCGCCACTTCTAAATATCATTTTTTTTCAAACCAAAAAACGGATTGATTTTATGTGTGGATTAGAACAAATTTTCCGGCGATATGCAAAAAAAGTAAAAAAAAAATTTGTTTGGACCACCCTAGTGTCACATTCAATAGAAATTCTATGGATTTTAAATAGTTAATCATTGTGAATCACAAAAAAATCTCTTTTGTTCATTAATTAGAAAGCTATTTTAATTTCAAAGAGATTTGTAAGAGTTCATTTTTTTACTTTTTTATTTATTTGGAAATTTTGATTCACTAAATTGATGGTACAGAAGATTCGTAATTTTCATTAATACAGAAATATTAAATACAATCAAACTTGAATTTTTGACCCCTGGATTGGTGTCTTCCGAGAATTGATGCCGCATCGCGGTTTCGGATGAGAGGAGCCGCGGGGCTGAAATGTGAGTTCATTCGTGGTCAAACAAGCCTGAAATAATAGGAGCATAGCGATAAAGTGCTGTAACTTAAAAGCCTAGCTAGTAACTGCGTCACGACGTTGCATCAGTCTATTCTCGAGCAGAAAGCACACACGTTCGCATAAGGAATAAGCACGATAGCTGGATCGCGTCAACCAGCAGCAGGGCTCCAATGCCTGAAGCCAACTGAAGCCGATCGGACCAATCAGATTATTACGTGATATGATCCAACAAACTAATTTCGTGCGATTTCAGTCATGAATGTTATGGTACGGTTAAAAATTATTATTTAGTATGAGATTCCTTATTAATATTTTATTGAAATTCGAATCCTCTTTTTCTATCGTATTAGATAGACAGAAAGAGTATGACCGTATTGAAACAAAAAGTATAACTTGTCACTGGAACACAATCTATCTCACATGGTAGAAAGAAAGGTCCGCGCCCACTTCAGCGTTTTGTAACCTTAAAATGTCAAGTGTTGGCAAGTGTTTTGCAAAGTGTTTTGCTGCAGGATAGCGAAGTGCTTTTGGATGCTGCTGTCTTTGGACGGTTTAAGCAAGCGTGAGACAGAAGTGATTCAGTATCGGGACCGATTATATAAGAAAAAGCTCTCATACTAAACGAGATGCTGAATGGTCCACTAATGTTTTAAGTACGTAAGAAGGAAAAACATTTATTTCAACGTGTAACAGCAAACTTTCTTCCCCTCATTTCCATTAAATACTCAGTTTACCCTTGTCTCCGTATTAGAAAAAAAATTTCAAAATATTTTCTACTGCACAGGGAAATCCACCGGAAACGGATCATACGCCTCTAATTGTTTACGTTCGGAGTACCTCTATTTTTGGCCACCGTCAGTCCCAAAACCGGTCAAGAATTCAAGTTCGAATGTACATATAACCCCATTTAATATGGTCAAGGGTTTATGAATAGAATGCTTTTTTCATTTTTTAAACATGTGGTCAACAAGTTAAGAAAAGAATTGTGGCCTTTATTATTGAAAAATCATTCACCATTTGAATTTTCTCTTTTATAAATAAATTTTTAAGATAAAAATTCCTCCTTTGGAAGTAATGGTTTTAAAAAATTTAGAAAATTCAAAAAAACAAACTCAAAACAGCCACTAAACGTCATATTCACGAAGTATATAACCAGTCAGGGTTTTGACAACAATGTATGCCAGAGCTCGTGGATACGATTCTAGAAAAGAAAAAATAATGAAAAAGTTTTTATTTTTGAAATTCAAGTTATTTTTCAAATAATATATGTATTATATGTTCCATTTTATCTAGAAAGTCAAAATAATTTGTCTGTGCTTTGGCAAAGTTGCATCGATGTAAA
The DNA here is from genome assembly GCA_032357855.1 of Amphibolips quercusostensackenii. NCBI lineage: Eukaryota > Metazoa > Arthropoda > Insecta > Hymenoptera > Cynipidae > Amphibolips > Amphibolips quercusostensackenii. The sequence continues at coordinate 2,050 of JAUELO010022390.1, forward strand.
ATAAGTCCTACATTACATTTGCTTTGTAAAATTATTAACCTGTAAGTCATATTTGTAAGATCACAAAGGAAAATAAGAATTTAAACCTTCTGTAAATGGTCTTCTCCAGAAATTTAGTTGTAATAAAATAAATTCTTTCCAATCATGCAAAGTGTATTTTCCTTCACTCATCTAGAACGCAAAAGAAGAAAAACAATTTCAAACATTATCATGTAAATTGTCAACAAATGTTACTGCTTGATACAATCATGCTTCAACTTTATGACATAAGAATTTTTATTTTTCCTATTGAATTAATCAGATTTAAATTCATCCTAAAAAGCTAAACGATTATACCACGACCCTTTTTTAAATCATCCAAACAGAGTAATTTATTTCAAAAATAAAAAAATTATGATCTTTAGAACTGAAGTTATTTTTTAAATACTGCGTGTATGTACTTATGTATTTCTATATGTATGTATGTTTTTACAGAAAAAATATTAAGAAAGTATCGAGAAATGACGCTAATTTTGTTGGGATTCCTATTTATCGAAAAATATATAAAATTTTTGTATAAATCATTTGTCCTTTCATTCAAAAAAATGGATTTGAAACCCACAAGAATAATAACTGGATAAAAACAATTTAGTTTTTTCTTCTTCCCACACAGAAAAAAATATTTTTGTCATCACGTCATTACTGTGCGGAGCCCTCGAGGGTCACATGCCTCTCAAATTTTATCAGAATCTTATCAATCTTACAATATTGTACTAAAGTTTAACATCCTTGAGAACATTTGCCACGACTTGATCCAGAATACGAACCAACATTCATTTGAATAGAATAATTTTTACTCATTTGAAATTATTGATATAAAAGTTGCAGTCAAAATAAATAATATTAAACTAATGATTTGCTAATATTTTATATGAACGGTTTAAAAAAAAAACTAAATATTTTCACTAAAAAAAGGAGAAAGAGGAGTGCGAAATTTCAAATTATGTTGCAAGTTTGTTTGAACCTAAAATAACTTTTTTCCAAAACTACAGGAACAGATATTCATAATATACTGTAAAGTATGATTAGCAGCAATAAATATGACCATATTAAATCATTTTTGTGTTAATAATTAATGCCTAACTTGAAAAATTGAATTTTTATTAATTATGTTCTTTGAATACCAGCGTCAATTATATAAAACTGTTGCTAAAGTGCCTTAATTTTTATAATATTAATATGAACATGTTTTTCCCTTTATACTGCAAACTTTAAAGAAATTAAGCGTCTAATAAGCGCATGTTTAAGGCAAAAAGTTAATTTTATAAAAAAAATGCTACAAGAAAACGTCCAATTTCCATGTTTTCGAAAAATTGAAAAAACTCGGGAAGTAATTAACATTTTCTAAAGTTATCGGGGTCATTTTATTTTCATTGAACATTTCTAAAAAAAAAGTTTAAACATTTTTAAGAAATTTAGCACGTGGAGGATTATGAACAGTAAATTCCTGGTGTTGACCACTGTGCACCACGCAGTAGCCGCGCCGCTTCATTACTCAAAAAGTTAAATCGGTGGATAGGAACCAAAGATGTTTAATTTTGAATAAAAAACGTGTCAACTTTTTCAAATTTTCAAACACCATTTTGAGGAAATTCTTCTTCATTAATATAGATTCCAATTATACCCATTCCAAGAGAAAAATTCTTGTTACAACTCGACATGTACTCCACCAGGTCAAAAATAAATATGACATTATTTAAATTTAGGGTTCTTTTTTCCTTTTTTTTACTGAAAGGAGAACTTGAAGCATAAAAAGTTAGGTTTTAATAGGTGAAGTAATTTATTGGACTTCTGGAATCACGATTCGTTTTTATAAAATATTATTATTATTATACTGTTAAGCCATATTCCTTTCGGGGTAAGCGTTTACTTTAATCATTAAAAAAATATTAAATTCGTATCAAAAATGTCTCGAGTATTTTTTCTTCGATACATTACACTTTTCAGAATTATTATATTATATATTTTTTATTTCACAATGTTCATATTGTTTAAATAAACGGCAGTCATATGCGTCACCGTAACCCATTGCATGGGGTACGCTGTCTGAAATGCAACATCCACCAATTAACTAAATGTCAAATAATAATCTAGTTCAGAAGCGGTTTGGAAAAATAACATTTGTTCCCTGATAATGTAAGCTTCACCTTAAAAATACACACATGAAGATCACTTTATAATCATAATTTATAGGGTATGTAATTCAAACCGCGGCACCATACACCACTCTCCCCTATTTACATTTTAAAATAAAACTCATGAAATATTGATCCACTGTAGAGAACGATTCTATTAAAATCGATTAAATGCAATTCGGATCGTTTGTACTTTGAATGCGACATCTAGGGAAAATCTAATAATTCACAGCAGTGTTCCCGTTGAATTGTTTCCAATTGTATTTTACTGACAGATGTCGCGACAAAAATTACGGTTGGTAACAGGGTTGTAGGGGGGGGGGGCAGCGAAGGTGAAATTACGAACTTGATAACATTGAGTACGTTTTTTGATGATAAATTTTAACAACGTATGCGAATCTTGCGGATGATGACCCTGCAGCGGTACAGTACAATAATAACTTAATAAGTTTGAAAATCCGTTTCATTCTCTTTCTCCTGTTTTAAGAAACTTCTCCATTTTCCCTTTTTCTTATTACTTTAGCCTTCGCTTGAATGCAAACTAAACTAATAGTACCCAATAAGAAAATCCAAAAACAGTGGAACCTGGATTACGTAACCCTTGATTTCGTAATTCCAGGCATTGATGCCGCGCCGTGATCTATTGTGAGAGCCGTGGCGGGGCTGAGAAGGGGAGGTCGTTAACTGTCAATCAGGTTCACTCAAGCGTGAAAAACAGGAGCGTAGCAATAAAGCGCTGTACCTTAATGGCCTAGCTGGATAACTGCGTCATCACGTTGCATCACTCTCAAGCCGCAAGGGCACAAACATTTGCATCGATGATAAATACGATAGTCAGCTCGCGTCGATCAACAGTAACGCTCCGAAGACAACTGAAGCCGATTGGATATCGGGTTATTTCGTGTCATACAGTAATGCTAACCGACCGCGAATTCTTCAACTACGCATGTACCATAATGCACGAGTCTTTTTAAATTTAATAAATAGTATGAATAATGATACAGATAAATATTTTTCAAGTTTTGTACTGTGATAAAATTAATGAAATATATTCTAAGAAATACCTAATTTCTAAAAATAATTTATTGTTATTGTAAATATCACAAGTGCATATTTTATAATTTCAAATACACCCGCGCTTTTAGGTACATGTGCAGTTAAAAAAGTCGCTGTCTGTTGGCATCACTGGACAAGCCATCTCGTGCGTATCTTGAAGTTATTGCCGTTATTGGAGCAATTTTAATGAACAAGGGCAGTGAATATCAAGTTATTTCATTCAAAAGTGTTATACTACGATTTAAAATTAATTATTGACTATGAGATTTCTTGTTTATAATTAGTTGAAATTCAAATTGCTTGTCATAGTTCCAAAGTTTCAAATTGGTGGCGCTGCGCATGTGATAGCCATCCAATCTGTTTTTCCTCTACGACGTAGAAAAATCCACCGGAAATAGTTCATCATACGCCCCTGACTGTTTACTTTCCGGTGAGCCTCTCTAGTTGTTTTCGTCAGCGCCAAAATCTCTACAGAATCCAGGTTTCACTGTGTTTTGTTTCCTTTTGAAGAAAGCTTCATATTGGTAACAATTTCGGAAATTTTTTAATTCATTTGACTAAACGTTCCTCAACTTAAAAATGTCTAATACAATGTTCTGAGCAATTGTCCAAGCGTATATGTGTGTGGAATGTATTGTTGTCGCGAATGTCGTGGATGTGTAGATGTATGTGTGGATCTAACACTTTTTTGTGAACACGACCACTTGAAGACGGTTACAGGTAAATTAATAAAATTTGGAGGAGTTATTTTCACCACTGATACCTTTAAACAAACCAAAGGGTTTGTAAAAATATTAATTGCATTTTTTAGCACTTTATAATATTTTAAAAATTGGGTTTTCGTAGTAAAACTTTTTCTATTAACATCATTTAAAGTTGATGCAACAATATAAAATATTCCTTGGTTCGAGACGAATCGAATAACTTATAATATTATTAAATTTTATCAAAGAGTAAGGCAGTTATGGTAATTTTTATTGCATAAAAAATCGATTTTTATAGTAGAAATGTAATTTCTTACATAATTTAAAGTTGATGCGAAAATAGAAATAATGTGCTGATTCGAACAGAATCGATTTTCTAAAGCATTTTCGAAAGTCAAGAACTATTCTTTCTCAAAAGTAATTTCATTTATTTTATATAAAATAACTTATAAAATTAAATGCATAATACAAGCACCAAATATAAAATTATAAAATGATCGAATAAATAAAATAACTTTTAAAAAATATTGTAGAAATTTGATCAAAACAAGCTATACTCTGTTACCTGAGAGAAGGGCTTGCAGAACGACTTAATCTTCTATTTAGAATAAGTAGAAGTACACTTAAAGAAGATATACCCTAGTAGTAAGTATTTATAGAAAAAGAGAATGTATCTTTGAAATGCACTCGCAGGCATACACGGGCTGAGGCTCGGCTCAGGTAGTCGAACTAGACTCAATAGTAGCTAGCTATTATCCTTGTCGCAAGGATTCTATTGTCGTCAACGATACGTATCGGTTTGAACAAAAATCAGAGCCTGGACAAGAGTGAGAAGTAAACTCTGCTCTTTTCGTAACCGATTTATGGCTTTTTATTAGTCATTTGCATAAGCTGCTTATATTTCTTTTTCGCTGCAATTTATTATATTTTTCACAGTAAATGGGAATCTCCTTCGATTATCAACAGAATTGAATTGTTTTCTCTCTGGGAATTGATCACGTTGTCTTTTGTTCCATTATTAATATTATTATGGTGAGTCAATAATAAACTTGGTGTTGATTATGACATTGGATTTAAACAACTAGATCCTCGAATGAACTCGAGTCTGCCAGTGAATTGACTTCGCCTATGATTAGCACATAATTCTGTAAAGACTATTTTCTAGGTTTTGTGGCACCTATCCTTGAATTGATCACAATAAAGTTCAATTAATGTTTTATAATCAAATTCTGTATGTTGATTTTAATGTCTAATTTTATTAACCAGATTTCCGAGTGAATTCGAGTCTGTTTATAAATCGAAGACAATTGATAATCCACGCTTAAATTTCATAAGGATTGTTTTGTAGACCAGGATACAAGATAAATCTCGCTTTGCTCAAAAACGAATCGTATTATAAAATTCCCTATAAAACGACTCGAAATAAAAATTTATAAACAACGTGTCACATGTTTGAAATATCTCATAAAAAAATCACAAATGGCCTCGCTTCACAGAACCGTCAAGTATTCGCACAGAAATCGCTTATGAGCGCATGAAATACATAAGAATCCTAAAAATCGTATAGTATCGATCACGAATCGAGGTGGTCACATATAAATCTCATATAATCGCACAATAGAATTACTAAATTAGCTAAAAGGAAAGCATCAATTAACAAGCGCCAAGCCCTTTGCATGAAGGTGCGAAAATTGCTTTTTAATAATCAATGTTTTTTGAAACCGGTACACGAAATAAATTTTTTTCTACTTTTAAAATTCTGAATTATCCTTCAAAATAGATAGTACTGCCTCCTGCCTCGGTACTAAAAAGCCGTGAATTTTCTGGAGTCGAATGCAAAGAAATTTCCCAAAGACTACTCGTCATATCAAGGTTTGACATTATATTTATTCCTTTGCATTTCTGGAATAAAATTTCTGCTGGTTCCAGGCACTCCCAGTCCTCGATCAAAATTTCGTTTAATTTTCTTGCATCAAGACAGAGACGAACCGTACCATAATTCTTAATTACTGGGTTCTTCGGTTTCTTTTTATGCACCGATTTCCATTGTTTAGTTTGGGTGAAATTCTATGAAATTTATCTATATTTCCTCCTCTTTTTTCTTAGAATTTTCATCCGGTATAATTCGTATTGTGGACTCTCCACTCAGGTAAGGAAAGGTCAGTGTTTCGACATCGAGGTCAATTTTCTTTCGGTGCTCGTCGAGCACATCGATACCTATTATACAGGTGCGTGATAATCTCGGTACGACGAGAAATGGCACCTGAATAATTTGTTTAGGCAGTTGCACATCTGTATAGATTTGCTTGCTCAAACGGGTGGCCTTGCCCCCTAGGGGTCCAGCAACGGCAACGCCTGCCAACAGAAGACTCGGATATCGAGCAAATCGTTCTTCATTTCCATTCAGAAATCACTCGGACATGCTGGTAATTTCTGCACCTGTGTCAATTAAAGCTTTTGTCAATATACCACCCACCTGTATATTAATTTTGCAGCATTTAGATCTCCTCGCAATTTCTTTTTTAGGACTCTCTTCTAATAGCTCATCACGCATGCTTGTTAATACATGCGTGATGTATGTGATTTCTGGTGCCGCGTCAATACTTTGATCTCACGTGTTTATTGACGTGGCTCTGGATAGTTTTCCGAATCTGGTAGTGGATTGTGCACAAATTCTTCTCTGATTTCGGTTTCGGGATTTACTTTTACCTCCATATTCTGCACCCTATATGGCGTCTGTCGTGTCTGTTGTCTCCAAGATTGGTTCTCCCAAGGTCCTCGTTATCCTCCAGTGTTCTGGCCCTGTCTTGGCCCAGGATAGATCCCATTTTTATGTTCTTCAGAGTTTGGCTGTGACTGTCAGTTGTTGGTTAGTTTACTATTGTTTTTGGACCCATAGCCTCCCCTGCTTTGAGGATCTCCACGTGTTTTGATGGTTATTATTATTATTCTAGTAGCTCTCAGATCTGTTGTTCCTCTTCGTTTTTCATCTTTCGTTGTCTGGATATCCCGTGTTTAAGGCGCTAATGTTTTCAAAATATTCGAGCACCTTGATCAAATCTTCGCATTTCTTCATGCCTCGGCCAATTACTGAATATTTTACGTCATCTGTAAAGTGTCTCGCCAGTTTTTTAATGACCTCTGTTTCCTTTAAACCATGCCTTAACTCCTTCACATGCGAATGTATTTTCCGTGCATACTCAGCACGTGATCGGTCTTTTTCTTGGCGATATTTTCCGAACTCTAATTTTTTCTTTATTTCGTGTTAGACCTGCTCGTTCTAATATTGTTGGCCATATTTGACGATGAATGTTTTGACGTTGTGAACATCGTTTTTCACCACTTGACACCAGTATTTAGGTGGGCCTTATAATGATCTTTCGATCAGGTATCCTGCATCTCAGGCACGTGGACGTACTGCTTTACAATATTGCTCCATCTGTCTGAGGTATCTGATGGGGTTTCCTGCACTATTAAATTCTGGTAGCACGTATTTGATGTGCGGTAATTGTCCACTATGTGCAGCATTGTCTCGTCATTTCCTCTGTTGTTCGGTGGGGCGCTCAGCAATCCGAGATTGTGCCGTTTCGAGGCGGTTGAGCTGGGCCTGCATGCGGCTACCACGGTCTTCAAAATTTTGCGTGAGGCAGATGGATGTCTTAATTGAAATGCCGACGCTTGTCTCTATGTCTCTGATTTTCTGTTTCCTCGCCCTTTCTCGAAGAGTCTTTTGCTTTTCTCGGTATTGCCGATCCTCTTACATTAATCACCTCGTTGTTTCTTGCATTTTTCGGATTTTTTGGTTAATCCTTTCGAACCATCCACCAAAGGGTCACAAGTTATTGTTTACGTTTGTAGATGGTTCTTCCGAAATGTCTGTGTCGATGTGAACAATTGTAGAGTCTAGATTTTCTTGGCTTTCCATTTCTGGACTCGTTCTTTTCGATGTCCGAGTAGACCGGATTCTCGTCTTACTCATGGTGTCGGGATGAAAAAAAATGTAACGAAAAAAAGCAAAGTGTCTTTCTGCACTTAAAACTCTTCGCGTCTCTTTCTGCCACTTTTTTTTGTTTAAGTTCTTTTAAATCAGTTTTTAGTTCGATTTGAAAACACGGCACTTTGTCGACTTTAATTATTCTTACACTCTGTACATTCGTGTGATAATATTCTTTTTGCTAATATGTTGGCCTAGTAGGAACACAACACTATTTATAATCTTTTCTCGGTTTTTCAAGATTTTTCCAATTGTCTCTTCACACAAAGTCTTCTTTCTTTATAGTTTTGCCTTGCTTTGAGGCACTAAGCACTTTTCTGCTCTCGCAATTTGTCCTTCAAAGACTTTTCGTTCACGCAAGTAATCAACTAAGCCTTGCATGCCTTTTGGAATTAATCGTTGACTTGTCGGTGCCGAAGATACACGCGCTTAAAAACCTTATCGCCTTTAACAAAGTCATTAAGGGCTTTTGTGGGTCTTCCACACACCATTATTCACAGGTGAATTGAAGTAGAAGGAGAGAGAAGATTAAAAAAATTATTTATTAATTTATAACATTAAATGATAACAGAAGACTTGTTCTGAAAGTTTACTTGAAATTAGTGGCTAAATGAATCAAGTATACATAGTAGGTTAAAAAGTAACCGAGGTGCCTATGAAGAACCCTTAACTAATTATTATACTTCAATTATGGCAATCAAAACAACGAACCTACATAGAATAGGTGCTAGTACGGAGTTCTACGCAATTGCCCATGCCCGAGTCTGAGTCCGGTTGAGGTTTATTATTTCCCAGATCCTAGTTCCGCTCCCATTTTCGCTAACTCCTCCGGATTACTTAGTTCGTCTTCCTGATCTTCAACATATCTCGAAATGTAAGAGGCATGATACCGCTCTGACACCCTTCCTTCTGGCGACGCCAGCTTATAAATGTTGGGTGAGATTACCTCCACCACAATGAAAGGGACGCTAAACTTAGGAGCCAGTTCAGCTGCAATGTGAATCCCTTTTTTGGATAGCACTTG
>JAUELO010022398.1:0-11001 GCA_032357855.1 Amphibolips quercusostensackenii
AATAATGTAATATTGAAATTTTCATTAAAAAAAATAATTTTGAACCAAAAAAACACACGACTTTTGAACAAAATAGTTCAATCTTTAATCAATAAAATGAATTTTTACCGTTCATAAATTTATTTATTTATTTTTTGGTAAATTTATTATTATTATATTTATTATTACCATTAGTACTATAGTAGGTACTAGATCGCGCTGATAATCAGTTTTTAACAATACTTGAAAAATTTTACGTAAGAAATTTTATGGGGAACCTATCCCCCCGCCCCTCCCCATGTAAGCTAGCATATAAAAATCGTGGAACTACCCACCTACCCAAAATACTTTACGCAATTAAAATACGGCCCCTAAAATAATAAATTTTTAGCCGAAAATGGATTAGTTACATTTTCAGTTAAGAAAAATAATTATAAGTAAAGTAAAACAATTTTTCAACAAAATAGTTCAATCTTCAACGAAAAAGTAGAATTTTTAACGAAACAAAAAATATTTGGATTTTCTTATTGTCTTCTATTAATTTAGTTAGCATTTTAGTGAAAACGAGCAATAGGGGAATTTTCTTGAAAATAGGGAAAAATGAAGAATTCTTTAAAAAATGGGTAAAGAAGGGAACAGGGAAAACAGTGTAAAGTCTATATTTAGATGCTTAACTCATAAATAAACTCAATAATTTTAATTTCTTGAAGCATTTAAAAAAAATTGTATTCACATTTATATTTTCCATGTGCGAAGCCACATTCTGCGTTTGTTTTTTAGCCCTGAACAGAAAACTTGTAGTTTCGCTTAGGTGTTCGTCCGTCTGTCATACTTTTTTCTGAGGACAAACATTGAGGGCAAATTAGAAGAGAGGAAGCAGCAGAAGTCAAGGAAAATTTTTGTAGGGAAAGTGAGGGGAAAGTAAGGGGAATTCAAGAAAGGGGAAGTGAGGGGCAAGTAAAGGTTAGGAAATTAGGTGAAATAGGTGGCAATGGGGAAGGAAAAGTATGTGAAGTATGAGAAATTAGGAGAAGGGAAGTGAGGTTGAATAAGGGTCGATAAGTGAAGGGTAACTAGGGGAAATATGACGTGGGAAAGTGCGTGTAGAGGAAGTATGGGGATTGAGGGAAAGTAAGGGGAGAGAATGAGAGGGAAAATTAGGGAAGGGAAAGTAGGGAAATTGTGAAAAATAAATAGTAGGGGGATTGGGGGAAGTGATAGGGAAATAAAAATAGGGATAACAAGATAAATGAGGGGAAATTCTTTGGGTTGGCAGGGGAAATGAGGAAAAATGAGGGGAGAGTAGGGAAAGTGAGAGGCAATCAGGGTATAGGAAGTAGTGAAAGTTAGCGGAAATAAGAGAGGGAAGTATAGGAAGTGAGTTTAAGAGTGGGGAAGTAAGGGAAATATTAAAAATAAGGGTGAGTAAAGAGGGGGAAGTGAGAGCTGAGAAAGGTGGGTAGAGAAGGGTAGGGTTAGCTTCGGAAACGAGGAGAGAGGGAAGTAGAGTGGGAAGAAGTTGGGGAAGAAGGGCGGAGGGTGAAGTGAGGGGGAAAGTAAGGGAACGCAGAAGAAGTAGGGGTGGCAAAGTAGGGGAAGGAGGGTTCGAATGACTTAATAGGCTACGAAACCCTTTTTTCTAGGCGCGTGGTGATTAATTTGACTAATTATTAGTATCTAGTTTTTGATGTCCAATTTTTTTTAGTTGAACCAGGACCAGCTAGGACGAAGATCATAATCATAACGAAGCTCTCCCATATAAACAGTGTTATCATCTGGCATTCGTACAAACACGAGAGGGTAAGTAGCTTTCGGTAGTTGTTGACGATTGTAATGGTGAAGAAATGCTGATAGAAAAGTCCCACCTTTTGTTGATATCAAACAGCGAGGTTCTTCATGAATATCATCGTTGATATTAATATTACGTTTCAGTGGTTGGATAATTGACACTGCACCTTTGCCATCAGGCATTCTTACATAAATACGATCTTCCGTATAATATTCTGCATTTGGATGTAGAACCCAGTTAGGAATTTCAAGGGCAGGTGAACTTTGGAAAATTCCCCAAAAAACACGATCATCTATTAGGTGTAGATAAATATGGCTACGTTCAGAAAAACCAACTGATGGTGCTGATGAATTTGTCCTTGGTGGGTTTTCTTTTGGTGGACTAGATCTTGATGTATTTTCGTTTGTTGAAATTGATCTTCCCAACATTGCACCTAATTTTGTAAATAACAAATGCAGAATTATGAACTTATTCTACACACCGTAAAAAGCTGTTAATCAGTTAAGCTAGAGAAATTGGCAAAAGAATACTTTGGTTTTACTGTAGGCAAGCATGCGTGATCGGAAATTTTCAAATCATATGTTTGACAACTTCTACAGACAAATTAGCGCATGATTTTGTAAACATTGACTCTAGAAGTTTGTAAATATTTGTTTTACTTTTTCAAAAACTTTCCGTGCTTGCATGCTGGTTTAGGAACCAACTATCGTACAATTTTATAAATTACATCAGTAGAATTGATTTTACACTTTTTAAACATTTTTAAATAAAAGGCACTCAGATATATCCTCATCACTGTTTAGGGGATTATTATTAGAGTATAGCCCGCCGGATGAATTTGGAAGCTTTTTACACCAATTGACGGATATTTTTGAGAGATGGCCAATAAAAATAGTTCTTTATTAGTTTTACAAGAGTTAGAGCGTTTCTATTCTCTTGTAGGATAAAACAAGCTCACAGCTTTCCTTTCATCAGAAAAACTTTCCATTTTTCAAATTTATTTTTCTCCTGCGATATTTCCTATTTATCATTTATTATTATTATATTACATCAAACTTACTTGTAAACTCAAGAAAATGAAAGCACATAAAGAGCAGAATAAGGATCTTCATTTTTAGCTGGATGGAGACAATAATAGAGATCTGATAACTAATTTTAAAAAAAAATGTAATCCGCGGTTTCTTTAATCAGTTAAAGGTTTGCAATTAAGTTTTCGGAGAGAATTCTCAGGTTTATGAATATTTTCTATCTACTTGATTTATTACTCATATAGCTATCCAAATTACTTTAACTGAATATTTGTTTATCGCAGTAGACAACTGTACAAGAGCTTATTCACCTTGCTGGCATCTAGAACATTCTACAGCTGAAGTGATTCATGTTCATGCTAAGTTTTTAAAATATAACAGTTGACGTCATGAAATGATATTGCGCAATTTCGTGAAACAAATTTCGCGTAAGGGTCCGTATATATTTTTAAAGAGAGCTGCGTACATAGGCTTTTGGAAGCATGTCGCATTTTGGTATTTTCTCCATAAATATTGTGAATAACATGACTTATGTAGTGTGCCTGGATTAGTAAAAGAATAAGCTATGTTTTTTCAATGTCATATTTGTAATAATATTTATTACATCAAAAATATGATTGGCAAAAGTTACCCTAACTTTTCAGGTTAATTTCTCGGCTTGTAATGATTATTTCAAAAATGTAACTACACAAAAACGTAGAACAATTCTTTCCAAAAAAATTAATGTATATAAAAAAATTATTGCTTTAATAAATCTTAAGAAAATATCAAAAACAAAAAGCATTTCTAGTACAAAATTTAAGGCAAAGAACTACCGACCCTGACGGTAAAATAGTTAAGCAGGCACATTGTCACGCGCACTCTTCTTCCCCTCGCCCTTCACCTCACCCAGGCAAGTTGTAGGATTCCGGATTCGGAAAATACCTAAGGTCACAATGCCTACGCTAACTGTAACTCACATGTGGCTAGCACAACTTTAAGAAAACTTCCTCAGGTTCATTTCTGAATTTTCTATTCAGCCATCAAAGGAATCTTCCAAATTTTGGTCCCTAAAAATTTGCCAAGAATACTTCTCTGACGTTCAACATATTTAGATGTTTCTTGAAATTCTGATTCAAATGATGTATACTTTTAGAAGTCACTTTCATCATGAAAATTGAACGTAATAATTAAAAAATTAAAAACAGCTACCTAAGTTTCTAATTTCGGCAATCAAATGTCAATAGCAAAAATTTTGATTTAAATTTCTTAATCTATAACAAAAAAAGTTTTCATCAAAAGAGATGTTAGATTTTATTTGAGAAGGAGTCGGCTATGAAAAAATGTTCCTGTGTCCGGGGGCCACATAGGATAGGTGGTATGACGTGAAAGATCACTGAAATTTTTGTAATGTATATTATGCAGAATGATCTTCTGAATCTGACGGCATAAGGTGATTTAATGAATTCAGGGTGGTTCTTGAAATATTGTTAATGAAAAATTTTTCGAAAATTCATGTATGAAATTTCTATTTCTATGTTTTCAAAATAAGCTTTCTTTTTTTCACATTCTCATCGTAATGAGAAGGTATTGTTTTTATCTAAAAAGTAGTACTTAGAAACTCAAACAATGTATTCCTATGAATTTTTTTGGTACAAATAAAATTATCAGAGTTATGCAATGTTCAAAATAAAAAATAAAAAAAAAATAAACATTTCAAGCCAAACAACGCACAATATGAAAAAAGTTAAGAAAAACGTTGCTTTTTGAAAGCCCAAAAGGATTATTATAACAACTTCTTGAATTTTCGTGAAAAATCGGAAATTTAAATTTTGATGGCACAAAAAATAATAAAAAGTCAAAAATTCCATTTTGCGTTAACACTATGTAAGATACAATAAAAAAAACCACCAAAAATTGAGCACCACGAAAAGATCTACAAATTTTTTAAAATCGCTTTTTTATAGGACACGTACCTTTTGTTTTGTTCCTGAAAAACAACATTTAAAATTTTTAAAAAATTACATTTTTGAACAAGCCACACAAGCTACGAAAAAGAATAATAATTTGACAACAGTTGTTCACCCAAAAAAGAGCCATAAATTTCCTGTAAATCATTTTTTGATGGAAGGCACAGCTTTGAATTATTCGTAAAAAATAAAATTAAAAATAAAGAAATTAAATTTTTGTGCAAATGACACAAGCTATGAAAAAAAATGAATTGATAGAAATTGCTCAGACAAAGAAGATCTATAATTTCGTCGACAAATTTTTTTTGATAGGACGCGTGGTTTCTGTTTAAATCATAAAAAACTGCGTTGAAAATAATGAAAAAATTAATTTTTTTATAAAACAACACATGGTACGATAAAAAATTAATAGACCAAAGTTGTTCACTCAAAAAGGATAAACAAATTTGTTATTAATAATTCTTAGGTTGAACGAATAGATTATCTTTTGATCGTAAGAAGTAGAATAAAAAATGTAAAAATTAAATTTTTGGAAAAATGACACAAGACACGAAAAAAATGAAAAGACAAAAGCTGTTTAACCAAAAAAGTATATCTCGAAACTATCCCAATGAAAGAGATCCATTACACGAAAATCCAAATAGAGTATTTTCAACATTTCAACCTTTATTTCGATTTCTTGAGGATATTTTATCAGAAAGTATTATTAACAATTATTGCCTTTGTGGTATGTCTGGATTCGTAAAAGAATAAGCTACATGGAACATTTGTCACATTTTTAGAAACATTTATTATATTAAAAATATGCTTGCTCAAAGTTATACTACGTTTCATACTAATTACTCGGTTCGCAACGTTTATTTCACAATTAAAAAGTAACATCTCTGTAAAGAACACTACTTTTTCTAGTATATTGAGAAATTGCAATTCAAATTTAGTTTATATCAAGTATATTTTGAAACTATCCTAATGGAATGTTTCGAGTAGACAAAAATTTAAATAGATCCTTTTCAACAATTCAAACTTTATTTCCAATTCTCGCGACTATTGTATCTAAAATTATTGTTAACTATTATTACTCATGTGGTATTCCTGGATACATAAAAAAATAAGCTACATGGAATATTTGTCACATTTTAATAATCATTTATTATATTACAAATATGCTTTCTCAAAGTTACCCTACTTTCACTAGATATCAAGTATATTTCGAAGCTGTCCCAATGTAATGTTTACATCAGATAAAAATTCAAATAGAGCATTTTCAACATTTCAACATTTATTTCCCCTTCTCACGGCTATTTTATCTGAAATTATTTTTCACAATTATTACTTACGTGGTATGCCTGAACTCGTAAACGAGTAAGGTAGAAGGGATCTTTAAAGATAATTGAAAAGAAAATAAATCTTTAATGATCAGCTGGGATTGAAAATATGAACCGATTTTCTTCAATGTTTTTTTTTGTTCACTCGTAATAACATAACGGGGCTAATGCAGTCTATCAAAATTTAATTCATTAATATTGCACACAATTTTGATTTTTCTCAGCTGTGTCTAATTTCAAACAATGGGAAGGTCGCGCGAGGCCGCAAGGGTACCGATTCCCAGACAATGCTTGACCCTGGATGACTGCCTGCTGACGGCAAATTTATTGCAGGCAATTTTTTTCACTCTTTTTTTCCTATATACCCTTTTTTTCCTAAAAATATTCCTGCTGTGATAGGCTGTCGAATTTTTTTTTCGCTAACAAGCTCTACCCTTTGAGGCGTGCTTATCATAGTTCTGTCTCTCTTGCACACTCAACTCAAAGTTCCCGCGGGTGTCCCCAGCCCTCTTAATTATGAAATAGGTTTTAACTGGAATCGAACATGTGGATATGTCAGCTTAAAATACCTTCCATAGGTATTTTAGGCTGACGTAACCACATGTTCGAATGAAGTTAAAACCTATTTTATAATTAAGGGATTATTTAAGGCTGATTTAATGCCCTATTGCCAAACTTAAAGCTCCACTATTTAAAAAAAAACCGGGGTTACGCTAGCTTAACTTTAAGCTGTCATAACCCCATGTGAATTGAATCACGTTATACCCTATATCATAATTAAGGGCTCATTTAAGGCCAAGCAAGCTATCTTCTGAGCCATTAGATCTTAAGAAAGTCAATGTCGCTATGGACATATGGCTGCTTTGAATTTTTCAAACCAGTTTTTCTCGAAATTAGCCAAAAAGCGTATGATCAAGTTTTGTATGCTTCGAATGAGCTCAAACGTCAAGTTTTCGATCTCTCTTCTTCTGGGTTATGTCTTCCCAAGATTTCACTTTTACGCCTTTACCGAAATAAATAACCAAATTCTTATTATAATAAGAAAGAATAAAGTCTTAGGATTTTGAGTGTTCCCTTCGATTTTGTCAAGAGTGTCGATGTCGTGCAGAAAATATATGTTTGTCAAGGGTGGATTCTCTTATCGACCATCTCTTTCTAAATGTTCGTCTTCTTCCTCGAAAATTATGAGATACTTTCAGACGGAATTTTTTTATCCAACAACAATTAACAAAATTGTATCGACTGCGAGATCACTGCAGTACGCATAGGTATAATTTAACTTCATCTCAATAAAAATTAAAATTAAATATACATATATTCCAGTGCCGGAAAAATGGGGGAATAGGACCTTGAAAAATTTCAGAGCCAGTTGTCTATTTTTAAAGTCGTTTATCCAATACCCTTAATTAAGTGAATTAATTTTTTTTTTGAAAATGTTATCATTACAAAGCTTCCTCTATGAGGAAGCAAAAAGTAATTAAAGTGATCAAAGTCATTGAAGTCAAGGTGCAAAATGCATGGTGTAAATGAGAAAAGTGATATTTTTTAATAGTTCAACCATGCTTTATTTCTTTGTTTTGCCGGAAGAATAAAGCTAAATATTTTTAGCATCGAAGAAAGGAATATAAATGACAAAATAGTGTACAAAGGCCATAGGTGGGTAAGCATGGTTGGTCGCCCTTGAAAGAAATTTGGCTCATATGTAGGTGGTAAGTTTCTACCATTATAAGGCTAATTTACCCCAAGTTCCAACTTCAAAAAAATTTTGTTACAAAAGTTTTAAATTTTTTTTGAAAAATAAAAAAATTTAATTTTATCGAAAATGGCTAAATCAATTCTCAAGATTAAAATATATATTCTACAAGGTATCCCAGCGATTAAAAAAAAATGGACAGTCAATTCGGGCAATTAGAAAAGATTTAAAAAAATTTTGAAATTTTGAAAAAAAAATTTCTCATGGAAACCTTTTTGGTCCTGCCACAATTTTTTTCCTATAATACATTTACGCCCTCGGTAACAACATATATTTTTGCGAGAATTATCCCAATTTTACTTCACAGTGAAAAAACAAACAAATATTTTATTGGCCCCTACAAAGTATGCTGTTTCATTTAAACGAGGGATCTTCTTAATTTGAACTCATGATTCTCTAATGAGCATCATTCGAAATCTTAGATATACTTTTGCATAGATTTTACTTTACATCTTGCACTTTTGGATCTTTTTTGTGTGTACTATTACGCACGCCATACACGTACATACAACACACACAAATGTGTACGATAAACGCAATGCGCACATTATGTCAGTCATATCAGTTTACAAAGAATATTACTCAATGCTATTAACTTAGTGAAACCATTTTATTTAGATTGGCTTTGAGGGTAGTTGTCCCTACTATCTAGTCGGTTGAACTCATCACTTCACTCAAGATTGTTGAACTTATTAATAGAATTAGATACGTTTGTTTCCACTTGCACATATAGTTTTGCGAGCATTATTTATCTACACTCCGTAAGACAGAATTCTTCAGTGTAGTTTGAATAAGCTACAACCTCTGCAAAAAATTACACTGTTAGACTTTCACAGATTTAGGCCGCACATTTGAAATTCTAAAGACGTTCTCAATTATTATCAATTTACGCCAATCGCAAATTCATCAGACTAAAGCGATTGTCCCTCGTTTTCCTTTGCAAATCTTAGTGGTTTTGTCGCTCTTATAGTTGCGGCAACCGATCACAGAAAACACAAAATGTAATCTTTACCCATAACATTGGAAACGGTTACCATGTCAACTCTATTGAATCTTGTTTTGTTTCGATGCGAAAAATTCAACTGTATCTACTTGAAAATTACCCGCAACAAAAATTCACTTCTGTTTTTTCTGTGATGAATTCGTTATTCTTACCGTTTTTGTTCATTCAAAAAATTTATCAGTAATTCAGATAACCTCTTTTATTGATTAGATTTGATATAGAAGTAATATCAGTTGATACTTCAACAGTTCACTTTCTGCCCCAGTCAGTCGGATACTTTTTGCCTCGCGCTTCGCGCTCGGCTCTTTTCAATTTTTGCACATCGTGCTCGGCTTAGAGAGAAAGAAGTTTACTAGAGAGAAAGAAGTTTACTTTCAAATATTATACAATTGTCAAAACCTCTACGATTAAAGTCATTGTTAAATTTGTTTTTATTTTAGATTAAAAAGGAAGATGATTGCTTAAGGCTCTATAGACTTAATTATATCTACAAATTTTCTTTGCGGGCTAATGTTCGCTTTGTAAGCTTTATCGCTGTTACACGCTTTTGGTTTAATTACTTTAGTTTTAAATGAAGAGAACTAATTTACTTAAGGTTCTATCGATCTTAAGGAGCACATTCTCATCCGGACACTCGCGCTTCGCGCTCGATATTTGATTTAAAAATCATTTAAACCTCGCGTCCCACGCTCGGTTCTGTGTACTATATAATAGAAACAAAAAAGTTTGAAAAAATGGTTGCTTGCGGAACGCGATTTGTCCGTCGCGATTTGCGCTCCAAAATACATGGATCGTGCACTTTGCATTCCGTGTTATATGTTCTTCATATACAAATTACTAAATTTGTATTTGTTTTCAAATTTAATTTTCTACAAAAAAAGATTAATTTCTAATACAATTTTCAAAATTAGTACGCAAGTGTTTCAAATGTTAAAGGAATTTTTAACCTAATAGTTCAATTTTTAATTAAAAAAATAAATTTTCAACCAAAAATACTTATTTTATATCAAAAAAGTTTAATTTAAAAAAAATTGAGGAATTTTTAAACAAATAATTACAGTGTATACTAAAGAAGATAAATTTTCAATCAAACATAGAATAATTCAATTTTCAGTTGAAAAAATTATTTTTCACAAAAGAAAATTTAAACAAAATAATTATATTAAAAAAGGAGATTTCTAACAAAATGATAAATCATCTACTAAAAATATTTATTTATAACAAAGCAGTTTCACTTTTTACTAAGTGTTTGAAGTTGCAACCAAAAAAGATGAATTCTCAAATAAAATATAATAGTTGATATTTCAACGAAAAAATATTTTAATATTCATCTAAAAACAGCTGGATTCCACCAAAACAGACGAATTTTTAAGAAGATAGTTCAATCCTGAACCCAAAAAAACCACGCGTACTATCAAAAAGTGATCGCTAACAAATTTGTGGATCTTTTTTGAACGCACACTTTTCATTGATTCATTTTTTTTCGTACCTTGCGTCCTTTTTCCAAAAATTTAGTTTTTTCATTATTAATGTTATTTTTCACGATTAGAACAAAAACAGCGCATCCTCAAAAAAAATATTTAATAACAAATTTTACAATTTTTTTGGGTTAACAAACTTTGTCTTTTTACTTTTTTTATCTTGTGTCGCTTGTCTAAAAATGCAATTTTTCTGTTTAATGCAGTTTTTTACAAATAAAAAAAAAACTACGCGTCCTATCAAAAAGTATTCTGTAAAAAATTTGTAGATCTTTTCTGAATACACATATTTTATTATTTCATCTTTTGTCGTATCTTGTATAGTTTGAACGCAAAATGGAATTTTTGATTTTTCATTATTTTTTGTGCAGTCAAAATGTGAATTTTCAATTTTTCGAAAAAATTCAAAAAGTTTTTCTGATAATATTATAGGGTGTTCAAAATTCAACGTTTTTCTTCTCTTGACAATTTTTCACATCGTGCCTTGTTTGGACTAAAATGTTCATTTTCGTTTGTTTTGTTGAATTTTGAAAATGCTATAATTCCGGTACTTTTTTTTTACCAAAAGAAGTCATTTAATAAATTGTTCGTCGTTTTGAGTACTGCTTATAACGGTTCATAGAATTTTTTAATTAAAAAAAAGTGGTCTCAAAAATTTTTTAAATGTGCTCACTTTTTGAATTTTTATCCAAAATGT